>JAPWTK010000175.1:0-270000 GCA_029963805.1 Aromia moschata | reverse complement strand
CATCAGTATTTTTCAGTGACCTACCTACCTACCTTTATCAAAATACTTGTCGCCCACAAAACATGACTAAATTGAGGGTTGATCTTAGCCCTTGAAGTAATATGAATATAGCAAAATAAAAAAAACGAATAACAAAAATACATAGAGCTCCAAGTTATCATTGAATTTTCTCTTGGTGCGAGGTCAATTTTTTTTAATGAACTTTAACTTTATCATTTATTGTTCCCAGCGCCATAACCACGCGTTCAAAATGTAATTTAGAAATATTCTGGACGGGGTACTTACCTGTCATATATGTATTTGTTCAATGTTCCCTATTTTTTTGGTACTCTACTATATCTTTGGGGTACCTACAATATAAAAGTTTCTGGTAATTCTATACCAAAAACAACGAATTTAAAAATCTGATATACCATCACAGTTAAATGTATCTATTGATTTTCATCGACATATGTTTGATTAACAGAATTTTTACAACATTTTGTCTACCTTTGTATATTCGCTACTGTCCATTTACTGGTGTTCAGTTCGTATACCGTTTTAATATCGCGGAAGGCTTTGAAATAGACGTTTCCTTCCAATTTAGCTTGACCCTGGGCTTATGTAATAGCAATGAGTGTCTCCTACGCTTTATTAGGTTAGGTTAGTAGAACAAGAGATACGTCGTTGGCATAATTTCGTGTATTTCCATCTATCATATTCATTTTCGCTACAAGACAACTAAAGTCATCTGCAATGTTAATACTGTTTATTGTTTTACATATATTAGAGACCAGTATTTGTTATACATTTTTTTTTTCACTTGGAGGACAAAGAAATTGTCAGTTTTTTTAGCAAATATGAGAACCTGTGGCTGGTGGAACTTGAAATTCTGGTATTTTCATAAGGAGGAATGTGGGACCCCATCATATTTTAAGTGGTGATTACTAGACCTAAGTAGAACGCTACAACAGCAAAAAAAACTTGAAAAATTGAAAAAATGTGTTCCCCAGCAGAAAATCTTGGAAAAGGCTTGCAAAATTTCTCAAAAAATGTGATACAAATCAGAACAATATTCAATAAAAAACTTATATAAATATATCTAAATATCATATAGAAAATGGCACGTGATTTCCTGTAGTTAGATTTCTAGTGTGAGTACAGTTTCGATTATCTTGAAATTTTCTTCGCAATAGAAATAATAGATCAAAAATAAAATGTGTAAAACCACTTTGAAATGAATCCAGGCAATTATTTTTAAACCACATAATTACTTAACTATTAACAAAATAAGAAAGAATGAACATCTTCCAACAGTGAATAAAATGAATAAAAACCTATACTTTTAATGTATTTCATCAAGAATACCTACTACATGTTTCTGTGTGTTGTATTATAATATAAATATAAATATTTCAACACTTTCGTAATAATATGTAAACAAAAATAACAGTGATTGATTTCACAAATCCTGTTCCAAAAAAAATGTTATGAAATAAGTAGGTAATCTATTTGTTTTTATATTCATATATGTAACTTATTTCATCTGATGGATTTGGAAATTCCATATTTTGTCGCTGATTTTTTAAAAATCTGCTGAAATAACGCAGTTAACCATATCTTCAATATTTCCTATTCTACAGGGTGTTACTTGATGGTATGTATTTATGTTAATGTATGATCCCTGGACCAATTTTAAGTCGAAACATTCATGTAAACGTATATCCTAAAAATGTTTATTTATCCAACATCCTCAAGAACAATCTTTAAAAAAAACCTTTGTCAACTCATATTTTATGGACGCAACTGACAACTAATACTGAAATGTTTAGTTTTCGATATACAGAGTGCTAAAATAAAAATAAAATATAGAAAAACTAGTGATGTAACTATTTTAGTTTTTGATATCATTTTGAGGATTTAAGAAAATTAAATGTCATAGTTAGTGTTATGAAAATAATGGTCTTCGGGAAGATGGTACATACATAAAAACATTTTTATTAAGATAACAGCTATGTTCGAATTTTGTCACAACACACGTCCATCCATTGTTATTAATCTGTCTGGGTGTCTTACGTGCTATCATTGTGAAACATAAACACCTAGTAAAACTGCTGAATCATTAATTCGTATAGTTATATTTGTTAGTAGGTGAAATTTTTCGCAACTCGTCCCATAATTATATTTCTTTCTTTTTGTAATGATTGCAAAATAATTGTTTCTAATTAGTTACCTCATTGACACTCGTTCTGTAGCATTATTATTTGTTTCTCTTTTTACTATGGTTATATGGCATATAATGGATTGGCATTTACTTTAATGAAAATACTTTTTTTATTAAAAACCGACTCGAAATAGGACACCGCCATTGGTCATATTTTAAATATTTTAAAATATGGTGAATGCGCTAATGTTAAATATACACGTAAACATCTGATTAAGATTTTTTTTTTATTGAACACACTTTAATATCAAAAACAGTATTTTCAAGAAAAAATCTTCAAATATTTACTTACAGCTTCCAAGGAATGTTAAAAATTAAACTAAACATATTCTGTAATTTGTAATCTGACAAAAAAATTATCGTAGAAAAATACAAACTGCGTATTGTGATGTGAAAAGATTATAAGATAGTGAATAGGCATGTTTATCGATGACGATAATCCTCCGATAATCTTATTGGATAGTGGCTTCTGTGACGTAATGTTCGACAACGCCCATATTTAAGAAGGCCCATGACAATTGGTACATTCACTTTTAGTATTTGTTAAGATGAAGTGAAGCTACCAATGTATTATATTCCTTTACATCCCCTCAATTGAGAGAGTTTTCTTTAGATATTTTTTTGTGATTGATAAGTATCATTGATACCTATTGACTCTCGAATTCCAAAATGGCTGTTCTTAACAAATGTATTCATTTGCCATAGACTATAATAATTATATATTTTTTTACTATAGGGAATGTCAAAATAATCAATTAAACAAAGGCCCCATTCGTAGTACCTATTCGAAAAACTGATTAAAATATCATATAAAGGAATCTGGTTAAGCTTTAGAGAAAGGGAAATCCAGTATACTGGCTCAAAAAAAAGGTTCCTCGTCGTTGTTCAAACATTATTGTTTTGGGGTTTTAGGGTCGCCAATTACGAATCTGATGTCAGATTTTAAAAATCCAAGACAAACATTTCAAATTTACTAGAATTTGGACTGAATACTATATGCAATACGGGGACAAAAATCTCAAATTAGCTCGAAATCGGACTGAAAACTGTGAAACCTAAATTTTATTTACAAAATTCAAGATGGCGGATACAATATGGCGACGAAAAGTTTTTAATTCAATTGATTACGATTTGGGGGGTTGCTAATGACAAATACGATTTTTGGAATTCAATATAACTGATTCAGTTGGATGGATTCAAACTGTTGCAATCAAGATACCAGTTGACTTTATTATATGATGAATATTTTTCGTTTTGGTGACATTTGCAGTATCATTACATGATAAGGAATTTCAATCGATCTCAACAAGTGATGGTTTCCGAAAAAGAATGGAAAATTGTATAATTTTGATGAAAATATGTATTCAAGAGTTCGATAGCCATCTTTAATCCGCCATTTTGAGTTACAAAATTTTAAAATCGAAGTTGTTTACGTATATTTTTCCATTGTTTCTATAATTTTTGTGTTAAAAGTTAATATCCTGAATCCAGACTTTTTCATCAGGAATAACTCAAAATGTTATTAAAACATGAAATGACATAGGAAAAGTATAATTACAAACTCATATTTACTTTTTATAACGAAAAACGCGTCATTTCTTGAGAAATCCGACCGCCATTTTGAATCCGCCATCATTGAAAATTGAAAATTTAGTTAAATATATTTTGTGGTATTGTTTTGATTGAGGAAAATGACTGTGGATCAAGAAAAACTCACAATAACATTATTTTCTCATTAATACTAGAGAGAAATTCATATTTCATGAGATTTTATACAATGTCCGCCATTTTGAAAAGATTAGAGTCAGTTGAGGTCGATAAAAAAATCCTATCATCAACTCCAACTATTGCCTCCACCTCCCTCCACATAACCGGAGGAGGTTAGAGTACTTTTTGGAAAAGAAAATATATAAAAAAAAGAATCCCCAAATTTTCAGTACTTTTCTCCATAAATTCAGCCATATTTTTTCTAGAGCATTTAATCACAATTCTGAAACCAAAAGATCACATCCGAAAACATTGGGATAAGTGGTTTTTATTGAGTGAATTCATTAATTTCCCTTCGAGATTGACGCTCCAAAAAGGACGAAAAATTGTGTCTGTTTGGGCGTTAATGGGTTAATATACGTACACATCTCATATTAAGTAAAAAAAATCTTGATAATTCGCCAGACCACTCAAGGCGCATCACTTGAGTAATTAAACGTTTACAATTAATCACACAATTACAAGTTAATAAAATAAAATAAAAAGTCACTACCCGGTGTGAAGGTTTACAACTATTCCTGTTACACTGATTGGTCGAAATTAGTCTAAGCAACCTTCATCAGCATTTAATTGACAATCACTAGTAGAATTTATGTCTTCTAACTTTTTAGTGTATGTTCGTGAGTCATAAGAAGGTATTTCATGAGAAAATAAAATTAATTACAACTTTGCGTCAATACAATTACACACTTTGTATACATTGTTATTAGCTAATAGGTATCTTGAACTTGGAACTAAGGATAGTCGTATACCTACTTTGCTGTATTAAAAACTTAATATTCTCCTTTAGTTTTACTATCGATTTCTCCTACACTTAGCACGTAATTTTACATAAAGAGAAAAGGAAGTCCGGGACCTGTTTTATATCATTGGAATTTATAAGTAATTCAACTCTTGTCAGGGTATCTGTTGTTGTTATGAGGGTTTAGAAACGTTAGAAAAAATAATGATTTTCGACTAAATCTAATATCGCATAATCATTTTTTAGCGTATCGCTTGATACATATTTTAATTCAGTAAGATGAATAATTCATCTTACTGAATTAAAATATGTAGGGTAATATATGTAAAATATGTAAAATATGTAAAATATGTACAATATGTAAAATATGTAAAATATGTAAAAGGAGCTTAAAAGCAAAACCGAATAAATCCATTATAAATGGTTTTGAGATAAAGCCGGTTTTCCAATTGCGCAAAAAGTATTAGATTTTTCTTTTGTTTTGTTAAAAAATACTGTTGGAGACCTCATTAATAATACATCCATCGCAATTATAATTTTCAAAAATTATTATTTTTTGAAATATAACACAAACAAAAAGGGATCTATTCGGTTTTGCTCAAAACAAATGTATTTATTTGGTGTTGCTCAAAATTTTAATAAGAAACAGCAATAAAAACATTGTTTTAAAATAAAAGCTTTGTTTTCCAAAAATAAAAAATTAAATAAAATAAACAAAAATAAAAAAACGAAAAAATATTACAAACCTTTAATTGCCACATTAAAAACATAAAGATAAAAAACTTTTTCATAGAGGAACGCCAAAGCCTTATTTTCCAAAGAAATCAAATAAAATAAATTAAAATAAAAAAACTTCAAATGTTTAAAATCCTGTATTGTGTAATGATAGCAAAAACTTTTTCATAGAACATGAACGGTTTAAAAAAAATAAAATAACAAAACATTAACAAAACTTAAATATGGAGTGCACATTCCTCCTCCAAGCAATCGCATTCATTTCTTATACCATCCTCTTCCTGAGTTATTTCCTCATTACTTTCACTTTCGTCTTTACATAGCAGCTTCCTGTACCATTCAAAATTTTGGTCACTTTCCCACTCTTTTCCAAACTGTTTTTACATCAGTTGAGTGGAGACGATACGACGCCGCGGGACGGCGAAGGCAATAAAGACCTTGCATATTTTTATTCTCCTAAGATAACCCTGGTGCCACCTATTATTTTACATAGTTTTATTTACAAGTTAACTTAAAAGTGGATTATTCGTTGTTGCTCGAAAACATCGATTTCAACACGGAATTTTACAAGGATTTATTCTGTTTTGGAACAGGTAGTTGAAGTCAGTTGAAATCCGCCGCTAACTCAATTTTCATAAAAAAGTGGATTTATTTGGTTTTGCTCCAAAGCTCCTCACTGAACTTAGAGAGTGTATTGGACACCTCTAAACTATGGAGTGACAGTCCTGACTTGTATCTTTGACTGACTTCCTGATCCTGATTCGTAGTTCAAACTGAGTATATTGTGGACTTTTGTGTGGTCTTTTGGACGACTTTTATAATTTGAATTTAAATTTTTGGAAACAAAAATTACTTTATTTTTTCCTCCAATTCTCGATATACGAGGTGTGTAAATTAAGTAATGAAACTGACAACGTAACGCCCAATATAGCAACACTGCGGCGACGGGACTTGGAAGGGCGGTAGGTTAACATGTAATGCACCTTCAGGACAAGTTTAAACTTGTTAGTCATTTGTTTGTTCTCTGTGACTGTTTTCGTAAACCGTTTTTTTTTCTAGTGCGTTTTAAAAATGAGTAACATTCATTTTGAGCAACGTGCTATCAGGTTTTGCTTCACACTTGGACACAGCGCAACGAATACTTTTGGAAAACAGCAAAATCTCAACACGCCTACGAAGACAGTGTTTTTTCAAGAGTCCAAGTTTTTCGGTGGTTTAAGGCATTCTCAGAAGGAAGAGAATCGATTGAAGATGAACTACGCAGCGGAAGGCCTTCATCTTCAAGAACCGATGAAAATGTCGATAGAATACGGGATTTTGTGCGTTCAGGTCGACGGTTGACGACAGGAATGATCGGGGAAAAGTTAAATTTGATTTACACCACTGTTTATCAGATTTTGACTAACGAAATGGAGATTAGAAAAATGTGCGCAAAAATGGTTCCGTTAAACCAGAGAGGTTCTTGAAAAAACTTCGAAAAAGGGTCGTGTGTGTGAGATCAAACAACAAGAACAACTGAATGCGCTTTGTCACACAACCATTTCAGTAAACAAGTATTTAGCCAGTAAAAACATTCCTGTGGCTCTGTTTGATTGAGTATTTCACTCCAAAATAAAATTATCTTTTTATTAGCAACCATTTTTTCTGTACAGCTGTAGATTTCTAGACAAATCTCTTTATCTAAACTGTATCTTGTCTTGTACTTCAAACATTTTACATCTAAAACATACATAGCCGAGGATTTTGAAACAGCTGGCAAAAAATCCATGTATCGATACTTGATGGATTTTTTCAGCTACTTCAAAATCCTCGGTATAGGAATTGAATAACGCGTAAGCATTATTCAATTACTTTAGTGGTCCTCGTTTGAAAGAGCTTAAATACCAATTTTCTTCATTTTTCAATTTTGAGCCCTGCAGAGTCCCACTAGTCGGTACTAGTTTGTACAAAACCTGCGTTATTACAATGTATATAAAATGAGAAGTTGAATAGAGCTAGTTGTAAGTCCTTTGAATTTATAATTATTTAATCTGAATCAGATGAATACTGTATAAACTGTGAATTTACGTTTAAGAATATAAAAATATCGATATCTCGAAAAAGAGAGCAGCTAGGATTTTGATTTTTCGAGATTTTAAAGCTACAAATGACCTAGAAACATTCCTTACAACCGAATTTGGGATCCTTTTTCATCGCATTTTTTGTCTCTTCAGGACCACTGTGAACAATCATCGCTTACAATTAAAATTAACTAGCAATCATTATTTGAAAATATTTAAAAAGTGATATACTATATTGATTTTCAAAATGATTCATTAAACGTCTTTAACATTAATGGTTTACAGTTAGAACGAAATATATCCTGATTGTGTTCCTGATACGAGTATACCCTAATCTTTTAAGCTGTTTGAAACCTATCTTATATAAAATCTTAAATCTACAGTATTGTAACAAACTCAACATTGCAAATATTTGTTAAACGCTTGCTGTAGGTATATGAACTTTAAATATATTTTAGTACTTTGAGACTACGATTAAGAAAAAACTAAGATTAAGACTATTCAAAAAGTGTATTTGCGTACCATCAATAGAATATGTATTATTGAACTCTGTTGAAAGCTTTACCAACAAAAAAATTGTAAAGCTATTCCAGTAAAATTTCCAGTCTCACTCCAGGACAGAAGACGTCAAATCAAGGACAGAAAATATCAAATTTAGTATAAGAATGTAAAACAATGGAGAAGACAACTTTTAACATTAAAAAAAGAATTCTGTAATAATAAAGCAGACCTAATGGATGTATACTAATTGTTTTCGCAGTTAGTTGAATGCTTTTTTTAAATCTAGAAAGAAAAGAAGTGGTAAAAGACGGATGTTCTTAAACGTAAAGAAATGTTTAATAATTTACGAAAAAACCCACTAAAAGACCCCATCAAGATTGCATTTACGATTATTATAGCCATTAACACAAAAAAGCTTTTAGTCAATAAAATCTATAATTTAAAAAGGTCAACTTGAGTATAGGGTAACCTTTTAGTAGTCGTCCTTGTCAATGACACTCTGTAGTGTTTTTTCCAACTTCCTCAACGGTTGGCATTTACAGATTTTCATAACCGTCAGCTTAGTTCAGTTATACCAAGGGCGTAAGCAGTATTTATCTTTGGGGGGGGGGGGGCGTCCAATGCAGATTAAACAAAAAAAGCCAAAAAAAAAGGCCAGTAGAGGCAACTGCGACCGAAAGCCCTCGAGTATTTTGGTTTTTACTTGACCCTTTGGGGGGGGCGATCGCTGCAGATTAAACAAAAAAGTCAAAAAAAAAAAGGTCAGTGTAGGCAACGGCAACCGCATTCCCCCGAGTATTTTGGTTTTTACTTGACTCTTTGGGGGGGGGGCGATGGGGGGCCCCCCTGGCTACGCCCTTGAGTTATACATGCGTGATGTGAACGTCCTAGACGATTTCGTCAAGGATGTTTTTAAATACGGAATTATCGATAACATAACAATAGTTTCCGAAAAACACGATGGTTAACGAATATTAATATATTAGACCCAAACCGAACAGATATTAAATACTTTGCATACTATTTAAACTTTCCATCAAAAATATAACCTTTATATGTAAAGTTTACACATTAAATCATAATATGGTTTGATATTAACGATTTAATTATGCTGAAATAAAAATCATTCTTATTGTAGTTAGGATTCTTCCTATAAGTTTTGGAAATTCCCAGTAAGAATTTTAACATAATGATATCAATGAACGTAAGCGACTGAAGTACAAAGGTGAACTTTAGCAAGTTAGACTCGTTGGAATTTTCTTATAATTTTTTTTATGCATATAAACATTGACATTTATGAATCTATGGAAGAAAGGAAGAAGTCACCACGCCATTTTTTTTGGAGATCAGTAACCGCCAAGAGGTTTGCAGCAAATGCAAACACAGTTTATTTTAAAATTATTTAGAAAATAGTAGGTTGTTCCATATGAAATGTTGTTTTTTTTATAACAACTATGTTAATTTTTTTTTTCAATAAATGTTTAGATAAATGTTTAGAAAGGTTTATAAATTACATATCATTTTGAAGCTTATTCCGTGCTCTTTCTTATCGTATCAAAATTTTTATGAATTATTTTTGTTATATCAATTTTGATTACCTCTAAAATTATGAATACTTACGATTTTCGTGGACTTTTGATTGGAAAAGTGATCATAGCGGTTTAGCAGCCGCTCGAAACATCAACGCTGAATTTGGATATGCTACTGTTAATAAGCATACAATTCAACGCTGTTTAAAAAAATTGAAGATGGTGATGAAAGCCTTGAAAACGAACCACGCGGAAGACCAAAACCAACCCTTGGTTTACGGCCGGACTAATTCATTATAACTTTAAATGCTGGCTAAACAAGAACAGCGGAGAAGTATAGTGCAGAAATTGATGTTATGCATAAAAAATTGCGTCAAATGCAGCCGGCGTTGGTCGATCGAAAAAGACCCTTTTGCTTCATGATAACACACAACCACATGTTTCATTGATCGTAGCAAATAAGTTAGCCAATCTAAAGTACGAGGTTCTACGCATCCACAATATTTATCGAACATATCGCCAACTGATTATCACTTCTTCAAACATCTGCACCATTTTCTCCGTGATAAAAAGTTCACCAACCTAGAGCAGATCAAAAATAATTTTCAATCTGTCATTGACACCAGAGAGCCAACTTTTTACGAAAGAGGTATTCGAAAGCTTGTAACACGTTTGCAAAAGTCTGTGTTGATGGGGATAGTTTTTATTTTGATTAACCCATTAACGCCCAAACAGACACAATTTTTCGTCCTTTTTGGAGCGTCAATCTCGAAGGGAAACTAATGAATTCACTCAATAAAAACTCACTTATCCTAATGTTTTCGGATGTGATCTTTCAATTTCCGGGGTCAGAATTGTGATTAAATGCTCTAGAAAAAAAATATGGCTGACTTTATGGAGAGAAGTACTGAAAATTTGGGGGATTTTTATATATATATATATATTTTTTTTTTTAGTCCAAGAAGTACTCTAATTTACTCCGGATTTTGGAGGGAAGTGGAGGCAATAGTTGGAGTTGATGATAGGTTTTAGATAGGTTTTTTTTGCTGACCTCAACTGACTCTAATCTTTTCAAAATGGCGGATATTGCATAAAATCTCATGAAATATGTATTAACGAGAAAATAATGTTATTGTGAATTTTTCTTGATTCACAGTCATTTTTCTCAATCAAAACAATACTACAGAATATATTTGACTAAATTTCCAATTTTCAATGATGGCGGAATCAAAATGGCGGCCGGATTTCTCAAGAAATGGCGCGTTTTTCATTATAAAAAGTAAATAGGAGTTTGTAATTTTTGAGTTATTCCTGGTGAAAAAGTCTGAAATCCAAGATGGCGGATTCAATATGGCGGACATCATTCTTGAAAATTCAAAATTTGAAAACGGAAAAATTACGTCATATTTTCCGTAGAATTCTGATGGAAAATGTCCTCTCAATCTTTTTCATAAAAATGTGTTCTATCTAAGTAAAAAATTATTTGTCATTCTAACCTCAAAACGAGATTTTTTTCTGGCGTTGAGGTTTTCATAATGAAATCATGAGAATTATATATTATGCACTTAGGGATGTAGGCGCATTGAAGATTTTTTTTTCGGAATATAAATAGAAAATATATATTTTGAATTCGGGCGCATTGACGAATTTTTTTCCGGAACTTCCTCGCATATTTATTCAAAGAATAGTAGGTAGAACGTACTTTCTGGTGGGTGTGAGAAAAAATCGTATATGCACAACGAGAAACAAGTACGCTGTGTACTTCCGGCGAGTAGTTTGCGCCCGAGCACCCCTAAGTGCATAATATATAATTCTCATGATTTCATCATGAGAACCTCAACACCGGAAAAAACCTTGTTTTGAGATTAGAATGACAAATAATTTTTTACTCAGATAAAACGCATTTTTTTGAAAAAGATTGAGAGGACATTTTCCATCAGAATTCTACGTAAAATATGACTGTAATTTTTCCGTTTTCAAATTTTGAAATTTCAAAAATGATGTCCGCCATCTTGGATTTCAGACTTTTTTCACCAGGAATAACTCAAAATGTTACTAAAACATGAAATGACATAGGAAAAGTATAATTACAAACTCCTATTTACTTTTTATAATGAAAAACGCGCCATTTCTTGAGAAATCCGGCCGCCATTTTGAATCCGCCATCATTGAAAATTGAAAATTTACTCAAATATATTCTGTAGTATTGTTTTGATTGAGGAAAATGACTGTGGATCAAGAAAAACTCACAATAACATTATTTTCTCGTTAATACTAGAGAAAAATTCATATTTCATGAGATTTTATGCATTGTCCGCCATTTTGATAAGATTAGAGTGAGTTGAGGTCGTCAAAAAAAATCCTATCATCAACTCCAACTATTGCCTCCACCTCCCTCCACAATCCGGAGAAGATTAGAGTACTTTTTCGACTAAAAAAAAATATCGTTAATGGGTTAATAAAATTATTGTTTTTAAAATAAGTTATGCCTATTTAAATTTACAGCTAAAAATCCGACATTTCATATGTAACAACCTAATAAATTATGGAAGTAGTTTGTGCTTGTATGATGAAAAGTGAATACGTACATATTTGTATGCATGTACATCAGCTCTACCGTACCATTTTTGGTTTAGAAGACGACGCAGTTCTTTGATCTGGTCAAAAGTTCAGTCATCAATGATCAGCATTGAACTTGTTTTAAACATCGTGCAGGATTTGAAACTGGTCACATAAAGATAATCCATGTGTTTCCAACATTTATTTATATAGCATTAATTTAAGACACTGTAGTTGCTATTAATATATCGTATATCTTCGCGATTACTCTTGTCTTTCATCAAGTCTTGTACTATACCTATAGCAGTACATTCTAAGGAGTTGAAACGGCCTATAACAGTTTTTATATTTTCAAAATGTTCATCGTAATATGCTCCGACTGTCAACATAGTACCCTATCGGATTACAACCGGTTCAGAAGGCAAACGTGTGTCTCCCAAAATCTCCTTAAAAAGGTCCCTTCTTGTAGATGCTTTGACAAACATTTTTTTCATATTCGATAACTTGTTGACCAACGGAAAAGAGTCTCATGGTTTCAGCTACCCTGTGGAGTGATTGAACCGCACATGTAAAGTGCACCGTGCAAGAATATTTGTGAGATAGAGTCTTTCCTGCTTTCGTCATATATGATGCAGCACCAATCAACATTACTAACACTTTATCGGAATTATCTTGATTTGGTCATACGTAGTCAAAACGTTTCATGATTGGTTTTATCTATTATCTTTGAGGCCAATAAATGACGGTATGGATGATGGCACTAACACATTCACTTTGTAATGCGCCAATTAAAAAAATGGTAACAGCACGTCAACATGCATCAGTAGCTTCGTCTATGATAAAGTAAACAAAATTGTCCACTGTATTCTTCGCACTACATCACTATAAACCTGATTAACGTACGTGTTTCGTAAAGAAGTAGGATGTGGGATTTTCCTGTCCATATAGGTTTCGAGAAAATCACGTAATACAGAGTTTTTTAATTTGTCAGTAGTTATGTAGTGAGAGAGCGACTTCACTTCAAGGCCACTGATGCCATAGGGGGTGTCGATGCGCGATGGAAATGTTAGGGTTACGATCACGGTTATTGCATACTGTGGCGAGGGTTGAGATGTCGCGATACTCTTGTCATTGGGTCCCAGGAAAACCGTCTGGCATTTTTATGGGGAATTCACCGGAAATATTTAACACACAATAACAGACGGTTTGCTGGGATCGAATGACAAGAGTATACCTGCATATGAGCCGATCGCCGAGATTTTTTTCATGAGCTAAAGTAATTAATTACCTAGATCCGTGATAGGTGCAAGCAATCATATTTTTAGAACCAGATTTTTTTAGCCACGCCCCTGATTTTTTATCCATTATCGGATACCCCCTCTGACCCCGATCCCCCTCCTGAACCCATCTCTAGCCTTCCCCATCTTGATTACGTCACATGCACCTCCATCGACATCTCAACCCTCGCCACAGTATACAATAACCCTGATCGTAACCTTAACCATCGCGCAAAGTACGGCATCGGTGGCCTTGAAGTGAAGTCATTCTCTCACTACTTAACTACTTTTGTCTAATGGAATGTCACTAGCTACAAATGTTTTTTTAAGTTCATAGAAAAAAACGCGGGTTATTAGAACTCGAAGAGGCATGGCTGTTCACATGTCTTGTTCCTTTAGATTTATCTGAAGAATTTATAGTTCTTTCACAAAAAGTACAAAATAGGTCATTTCTCCCAATACGTAAATCCCCATAATTATTGTCAATCCATGTTTGAAATAGATCTTGTCTATTTTTGCGTTCTTTTGGCATTTTGGCATCAATCCGCCCTTATGTTGTCAAAGCACTCTAAATCACAATGACACTAATACGCGTAACGGATCACTCGGTATATATCTACAGTAGACGAAATGCCACAGCGCGGGTATTCTCGACGGAGCGTGATTCTAAACTGGTTTTATTGCGATGTGACATTATGAATGATATGTTATTGCAAGCGCACAACACTACGCATTTCGTACCTCTTGTATGTCGGACGCGGACGGTCTAATTCCCTGTGTGAGCCGTTATTGAAATTGATTATTTAAAATTATCAATTACATCGTTTGTGTAGACTATTTCACATACAATGCCGTGTTCCCCATGATGCGGTCGTGTCAAGCTCCGCGACTTTAGTTATAACACTTCTGTGTTCGAGTTTTAATTCACTTACTTTTCATTAAACAAACCTACACCATAATTACAAAAATAGTTCGATAAAATTACAATTTGTTATTATTTTCATGGCTAGGATTACATAAAAAACTCCCCTTGTAAATATAATTGTACCGCTGTTGTACGAGTAAAGTTATATGACTAAAAGTAGGTTTTTCGTTATTAATATTACAGTCAAATTAAATAAAAGGAAAAACAGTTGCCTTATTGAGGGTCAGGTTCTTATACCTGAATAACTCGCTTGCAATAAACTTAAAACTTTCTTTGGCCTAGGCCTTTTTTAATTAAATTCAAGTATGTAATGCATCTTTTAAAGTCCACACTTTTTCGGTTTATTACTAATTCTCATTTCCAAATAAATACAATTATGCATGTCGGATAAATACAAATTATATTTATAAACATGTTTACCTTAAACATATGTTTATTATAAGAAATATTTCTGATCTAATTGATTATATACGAGTATAAATTACTAAATAAGAATTTCCGTTCAAAATATAACATTTTTTCTGTTTATTGTTTATGCATAAGATAAATTTAGACTATATCAATACTTATAAAATGTTCAGTCTATTTTAATTTTCAGTTATTTTTGCCGTTATGTTCAGTAGGGAATTTTCCAATATATTGATGGAATCTAGGCATACTTCTTGTTTGATTACTGTATTACATTACCTTATTTTGCTACTAATATTAAAAAAATGTACATATTCACCGTGTTCAAAATTCTATATATACGAGGTATGTAAATTAACTAATGAAACTGGTAAAATAGCGCCCGATCTAGCAACACTGTGGAAACGGGACTTGAAAGGGCGGTAGGTTAACATGTAATGCACATTCAGTACAAGTTTGAACTTGTTAGTCATTTGTTTGTTCTTTGTGACTGTTTATGTAAATCGATTTTTTTCTAGTGCGTTTTAAACGTGTGACATTAATTTTAAGCAACCAAGTGCTATCAGGTTTTGCTTCAGACTTGGAAACAGCGCAGCGGATACGTTTGCAAAACTTCAACACGCCTACGGAGACAGTGTTTTTTCAAGAGCTCAGGTTTATCGGTGGTTTAAGACTAATTCTCAGAAGGAAGAGAGTCGATTGAATATGAACTACGCAGCGGAAGGCCTTCATCTTCAAGAACCGATGAAAATGTCGATAGAATATGGGATCTTGTGCGTTCAGATCGTCGGTTGACGACACGAATGGTCGGGGAAGAGGTTGAATCACACCACTGTTCATCAATTTTGACTAACGAATTGGGGATGAAAAAAATCTGCGCAAAAATGGTTCCAAAAAACCTTTCGCAGGAACAAAAGGACATCAGGAGAGAAAGTTGTGATGTGAATGTGAAAGTGCAAATGATCCCCATTTTATGGAACGTTTAATTACTGGTGATTTGGCAAGCGCCAAAGCATGGAATAGCACATTGCAAGCTCTCCAATACCCAAAAAAGCCAGAATGAGCAAGTCGAAGATCAAATGCATGCTGATTTGCTTTTTTGATAGCCATGGAATTGTTCACAACCTCCTCAGGTGTGCCTCCTAAATTAACACTTACAGAGAGGTTCTTGAAAAACTTCGAAAAAGGGTCATGAGTGTGAGATCAAACATCAAGAACAACTGGATGTTGCATCACGACAATGCGCCTTGTCGTGTTCGAATTCTTTCTTATTCGCCTGACTTGAGTCCTTGTGACTTTTTTCTCTTCCCGAGATTGAAAAATCACCTCAAGAGACGTCATTTTGGGACCATAGAAAACATTCAAACGGCTGTAACCGACCAGCTGAAGGCTATTCCAGTATACGAGTTACAGCACTGCTATGAGGAATGGAAGAACCGTCTCCAGCGCTGTGTGACTGCCCAAGGAAGTTATTTTGAAGGAGAAAATACTGAATCGTAATTCTATTCGATTAACAAAAAAAATTAAAAAATCAGTATCATTATTTAATATACACACCTCGTAAAGTTATTTTAAATAATTTATAGATTGATGGTGTTGTCGAATAACTATATGGTTTTTAGTAAAACAAATGGTATATTTTTTTCTAAATGTTACTAATTATAATTACCACTAATTGATTCTCTAAGACTTTCCTTATTTAACCATCTCTCATAAGCAAGACCCCCTTGGCGAAATTAATTTGGGGTAGCTACCGCGTAGGGGCGTACGCCGTATCAGCCGTATTAATGATACGGGGCCCCCCGAGCTACAGGGGCCCCGACGTATGTAAGCAAGAATTCGTAAAATGTCATACACAACCTTAAATTACACAGGGGAACAAAAAAAAATTTTTTTTTGGTGCCTGGGATTTTAGACCTGATTTTAACTATATTTGGGAAGCTAAATCTATAGGTGCAATCCGTTTTTCTCTATCAGCTCTACTTTTTTAGATACATAAATTTATCTACATATCTGGTTTCTATGCAGTTTATTGGTTTCTGAGAGTTCTAAAATTATTTTATAATCATTAATGTAGGTGCAATTGTTTTATTGTCAGTCTGTAAATGAGTAAATTCCAGGTAAATCTATAAATAGTGGAAACATTGCCTCCCAGGTACCTGAACTGACCCTTTTATACCCCTAACTCAGGTAAGTCTCGTCAGTTTGTGCCTTCTTGCTAAAGAGAGTAGATCGAATTCGGCGTGTTATTTTCTGTTAAGAAAAGAGTGTTGTGTTATTGAACAGAATTAAAATGAGTTCAGCGTCCAGTTCAAGAAGAAGTTGTGTCAATCAACCTGATGTGTTTTGTTATATATGCGGAGAATACATGTTCCAACAAAACAGACGAGCTATTACTGACTTTGTGAAGCAAGCATATTTGGCATACTTTGGAGTTAAGCTTGGTGATCAGGACAAAACGTGGGCCCCGCATCTTGTATGTAAAACTTGCACAGAGCAATTACGGCAGTGGACTACCGGCAAAAGAAAATGTTTGAAATTCGGCGTACCAATGGTTTGGAGAGAACCAAAAAACCACTTCGATGATTGCTATTTCTGTTTAGCAAATATTAATGGAATCAATCGAAATAACCGCCATAAATGGACCTATCCCAATTTAGACTCGGCAATACGCCCTATCCCGCACTCAGATGAAATACCGATTCCAACATTTCATGAGCTACCAGATATCTCTGATAACGAACATTGTCCCTCTGATCGCTCTTCCGATGCTAATGAAACTAACAGTGACTATGAGGGGACGTCTTCAGTTCCTCAACGCTTCAATCAAAACGAATTAAATGATCTCACCAGGGATCTCAATTTATCGAAAAAAGCTGCTGAAGTACTGGCTTCTAGGTTAAACGACAAAAATTTACTGGAACAAGGAACCAAAATTACCTTTTACCGTACAAGAGAAAAAGATCTGCTACCATTCTTTTCTCAAGAAGACAATCTTGTATTTTGTCACGAAATTAGGGGACTCATGAAAGAAATGGGACTTTCTGAATATATTCCAGATGATTGGCGCCTATTTATTGACAGTTCAAAGCGAAGTTTAAAATGTGTCCTTCTACATAATGGGAATAAATATGGTTCAATACCGTTAGCTCACTCAACGAAACTGAAAGAAGAATATAACACAATAGCTTTAGTCTTGCAGAAGATAAAGTATCACGAACATCAATGGTTGATATGTGTAGACTTAAAAATGGTGAACTTTCTTCTTGGGCAGCAAAGTGGTTACACAAAATATCCGTGTTTCTTGTGCCTTTGGGATAGTAGGGACAAACACACCACTGGGTTAGAAAAGATTGGCCTCTGAGAGAAAACATGGACGTTGGGGAAAAGAATGTCATTAACGACGCTTTGGTTGAAAGAGAAAAAATCATTCTTCCTCCGTTACACATAAAGTTGGGCTTAATGAAGCAATTTGTAAAAGCTCTTGATAAGGATGGGCCTTGTTTTGAATATATAGGGGTAAAAATGCCTCAGTTGAGCACAGAAAAATTCAAAGCAGGGATATTTGACGGCCCACAAATAAGACAATTAATTAAAGATCCTGCCTTCATAAATTCAATGAATGAAGTTGAACGAGAAGCTTGGACATCATTTGTTGCAGTTGTAGAAAATTTTCTAGGCAAACATAAAGCTGAAAACTATGTTGAAATTGTTAACAAGATGCTGAACAGCTTTAAATCATTAGGGTGCAATATGAGTATAAAAGTACACTATCTAGACAGCCACTTGGACCGGTTTCCAGAAAATTTAGGAGACATGAGTGAGGAACAAGGTGAAAGATTTCACCAAGATATTAAAATTATGGAGGACCGCTACCAAGGAAGATGGGACATCCACATGATGGCAGATTACTGCTGGAGTTTAAAGAGGGACTGTTTGAAAAAACATTCAAGAATGTCGCGGAAAAGAAGTTTTAGAAGTGTCGAGTGACTATATTTGATTTCTTTAATGTTTTTTTTTGTTTGTAAGTTTGACTTAAGATTGTATTTGGTATAAATAAAATAAAAAATTCGAATCTACTTTTGTTTATTACACTTGAGATTTGAGTTAAAATCATAGAACTCATATTTCTCTAAAATTGTATATCTTAAAAACTGGAGCTGATAGGGAAAAATGAATACGATATTTGAATTCAGGACATCAAACTGATATAGAATCAGTTCAAAAACCCTCGGCACCAAAACAGCTGTTCCCCAGTGTTATTATCGATAAGGGGGGCGTCCCCATGAGGCGTTTTTGGTGATTTTCGGACCCCTCCCCCCTCCCCCCAGGCGAGATGTCGGGAGATTTGGCACAATCCCCTCCCCCATCCCCCAATCTCACTTGAGATTTTTCAAAACGTGTGTTTGTAGTGTAAATGCGTTAGATTTATTCTAAAAAATAAAAATAAAAAACAGTAATAATTCGCTTAATATTTTTATTTGACTAGTTAAGACTAGTTTTTAAGAGGGCTTAAGACCAAGACCAAGACTAATAGACTTCTCGCAAAAATTAAAGGAACAAAAAAATTTTCGAAATTTTTTGGCAATTTTCAACAGGCTGTATTTCAGTGAAAAATGGCCGTAGAGGAAATAAAAAATCATAGCTTTTAAAGCTTGAAGACTCTAGTTTTCGAATTTTTTTGGTTAAAAATTTTTTGGAGCACCGGTAGCCATGCAATTCTTGGATAAAGCGCGAAGAAAAATTTTTCTAAATTTTTTACATTTTTTTTTTCGCTCCACAGGCATGGAAAAATTTTTTCGAGCTAGACCAATGCATAGGTCGCATAGCCTGTTTATTCAGCTTCAATTTGCTTTTTTCGGGAGTCAGAAACGACCATTTGTCTTCGAGATATCGAATTTTAAATGCAAAAGGATCCTTTTTCACTCAACTGCCGATATCTGAAACTACTGGTCGCCCAGCGAGCGGACAGGGGGGTTTCGTTTTCTGCAGAAAATTTCCTACAAAAATCTGTCATGGTTGATTGGAAAAACAAAATTTTCCACCTGTAACGGTAACGTGAAAAAAGAGCAAAAAAATGCCATTTTCCCTTTTTTTGGTTAATCGACTGTATCTTCGACAATATTGGGGGGAAATGCTTAGGTTAGAAGAAAATTGTACTGTTTAATGTACCCCAAAGGCCCCCGGTAGATCGATCAAAAAATCGGTAGATCGATCGGTTCAGCGGTTTCCCTGGACCGATTGATTGAAATTTTGAAAAAATTAAGGGAACAAGATTTTTGTTCCTTAAACTTGACCTAATCTTTTCAAAAATCAATATTTCATTTTTTTTTGACTTTTTACTCAATTTTGAGTTTTCTGAAGATTGATTAACAAAAAAAAATCCAAAAAAATCTTCAAAAATTTCGAAAATTTCCAAAAACAATTTTTTTCAATTTTTTTTTATAAAGGGGCTCGTAATGAATAAATGCTTTACTTAGCTTTGTTCTCTATATCTGAATTCTCAGGCACCATTAGTAAGGGCAAAGGAGAGGAAGGGAAAGCAACTGCGTGAAAATTTTTATACAGGGCTCTTTTAGGACTAGCTACGCAACTGAGTGTATGTATACAGGGTGTTCACTATTCGAAGTTGCTCATTTTATGGTTCTTGAAGGTGGCGTGTTCAGATTTCCGGAGTTTTCAGCAATTTCAAAAAAATCCTGCTGGGTACATTTCAAAAATTAAAAGTGCAGGTGGCGAATAAAATAAAAGTTTCGTGTCGCGACGCCTAAATTCAAAATGATAAAACTGCACCTTTACAGATTTTAAACAGAAAACTGATTTAACTGACTCTCATTAAACTTTTATTTGAACATCTTCTCTATAGATCTTACTCTTTACGATTTATTTGCACAATTTTGAAAAGGTTGAATTTGAAAATGACGCGTTTCGGTGTTTTCAGGGTTTTTTGAAAGTGCTGAACGTTTTGGAAATCTAAACGCGTTACCTTCATGAAGCATAATATGAGAAAGTTTTCTTTAATTTAACCAATCTTGTCTCAACGTTCGAAAGTTACCAATGCAATCCCATCAAAATAGTGAACTTTTAAATGAGCTTTTGAAGTTTTCCTACACTAAATAGTTTGATGAGAAAAAAAACAGATTTTTCCTTTGACAAAAAATATTAATGTTCGATATCTCGGAGTGGGTACTGGAACCTTCCACGAAATTTTCCATGAAACACCGAACTGCTATAATTCTCTCGATGCGCGTTTCGCCAACTAAGTTGGCATCTTCAGGAGAAGATTAAAAATTCTAAAAATAGACTACAAACGCTTTTGGACAACCCCGAAAGATAAAATCTACAATAACGAAAAGTCAGGAATTTTCGAAATAAGTTCTAAAGATTGTGGTCGAAAGTATATTGGGCAAGCAAAAATTGAGCGATGGCAGAACGAAAAAATGTTGTGTTGCCCAACATGATTTTGACAACAACCATAAAATAGACATAAAGAATTTAAAATTAATTTAAATGTTACAAACAGATGTTACAGATTAAGTATAAATAGAGCAAGTGTGTAGGTTCGAATTTAATTTAATATTCTCCTGAGGATGCCAACTTAGTTGGCGAAACGCGCGTCGAGAAAAGTATTGTACAGGTATTTCAGTGTTTCGTGGAAAATGTCCAGTTTTTTTTTACGATATCTCCACAATTACTTTTTGGGACTTAATAGATTTTTGCAGTAACCCCACGAAATGATCCTGTACTGTATAGAATAAAGCAATAACGTTTCATATGTGCCACATTATCCAATAATGCAATACACTGTAATAAACATTGCACGTTAAATCGAACGACCTTGACCCCTAAAAATATCGACAGTGGAATTATATACCAATGTCTCGTGACCTACTTTCCATCGCAAGTATATCCACCCCCCTTAAAATTTTTCGCACGTAGTTAGCGAAAACTATTCGTTCGCAATAACTTCGTGTGTTGGCGTGCGGTACTGTCACCGGCCCAGTCCAGGTTAAGAGCTTAAAAGAAAGTTTCGATATTAACGAAAATTATGTAACGGATAAATCGAAGACAAATGAGATGATGAAACGTGCATGTACATATGTACGAGGTGTGTAAATTAAGTAATGAGACTGATTTTTTAATTTTTTTTATTCGCATTAGCAATGCTGGAACTCATATACTGGAATAGCCTTGAGCTGGTTTGCTACAGCCGTTTGAATGTTTTCTATGGTCCCAAAATGACGTCCCTTGAGGTGATTTTTCAATCTCGGTAAGAGAAAAAAGTCACAAGGACTCAAGTCAGGCGAATATGGAGGCTGAGGAGCCACATGAATGTTTGTACTGGCTAAAAACTCGTTTACTAAAATGGCCGTGTGACAAGGCGCATTGTCATGTTGCAACATCCAATTGTCCTTGATGTTTGGTCTCACACGCATGACCCTGTTTCGAAGTCTTTCAAAAACCTCTCTGTAAAAGTGTTGATTTACTGTTTGGCCTGGAGGCACAAACACTTTGTGGACACTTCCCTGGCTATTAAAAGAGCAAATCAGCATGCATTTGATCTTCGACTTTCTCATTCTTGCTTTTTTGGGTCTTGGAGAGGTGGAAGTGTGCCATTCCATGCTTGAGCGCTTGGTCTCCGGGTCGTACTCAAATACCCGTCTCATCACCAGTAATAACACGTTCCATAAAATGGGGATCATTTTGAATCGATTCCAAAAAGTCAAGACACCTTTCTCTCCTGATGTCCTTTTGTTCCTGACAAAGGTTTTTTGGAACGATTTTTGCGCAGATTTTTCTCATCCCCAATTCGTTAATCAAAATCTGATGAACAGTGTTATGATTCAAATTTAACTCTTCCTCGATCATCCTTGTCGTCAACTGACGATCTGATCGCACAAGATCGCGTATTCTATCGACATTTTCATCGGTTCTTGAAGATGAAAGCCTTCTGCTGCGTGATTCATCTTCAATCGACTCTCTTCCTTCTGAGAATGCCTCTGAATCACTGAAAAACCTGGGCTTGAAAAAACACTGTGTCCGTAGGCGTGTTGAAGTTTTGCAAAAGTACCCGTTGCGCTGTGTCCAAGTCTGAAGCAAACCTTGATAGCACACTGTTGCTCAAAATTAATGTCACTCATTTTTAAAACGCACTAGAAAAAATCGATTTACGAATGGCTCAAACAAGTTGAACTTGTACTGAAAGTGCATTACATATTAACCAACCGCCCTTCCAAGTCCCGTCTCCGCAGTGTTGCTAGATCGGACGCTACGTTGCCAATCTCATTACTTAATTTACACACCTCGTATGTATATACGAGTATGCGTTAAACTAAATCTAATATGTCCTGTGGAGGCTGGTGGAATCTGAAATTTTCGTAAGGAAGCATGGGATACTTCATATTTTAGGTAGTGATTGCTAGGCCTAAGTAAAAGCCTTAGATACGAATCACAAAAATTAAGGGATATAAAAACATTTTTAGGTAATTTTCAAAAGGCTGTAACTTGGTGAAAAATTATCGTAGAATAATTTAAAAAAAGCGAATCAAAGCTTCTAGCTTCTCGTTTTCAGATCAGAAGTGCAAATATTTTTATTATTCACAATTTTTCAGTAATCAAGAAAAACCCTCGGGAATTTTTTTCCAAAGTTTTGCACGCCTTTCAAAAGGTCCACGGGCTTAAATTTTTTTTTTCAGCAATTTCACCTTTAAACCTTTCAAGCTTGTTTTATTCTCTTTAATTTGAGCGGTCTGAGAGCCTCGTACGATGACTTTTCGCTAAATTATCGTCGTTTAAAGCAAAAATACCCATGAAATCACATGAAACATAAAAAATTTGATATTTTGGAATATTTGCTTAACTTCATATAACTTTTTTTTTATAATTACTACTACATATAACAAAAAAATCAGTAAAAATGAAGTCCTTTTTTTAGCGGAGGATAAAATAAGCTTTAAAAGTTTTAAGGCGAAATTACTGAAAAAAAATGTAATGAGCGTGGACCTTTTGTAAGCCAAACTAACATTTGAAAAAAAATCCCGATGGTTTTCTCATGATTACTCAAAAATTGTGAGCGGTAAACATATTTGAACCTCAAATCTGAAAACTAGAAACTTGCAGCTTTGGTTTACTATTTTTTAAATTACTATACGATCATTTTTCACCAACTTACAATCTTTCGAATATCACCTAAATATTTACAATTTTTTATACCCCTCATTTTTGTGATTAGAGTATCAAAAATAACTCCGAAAAAATCTTGCAAAAAAAAATTAAAAAAATGTCTGTGTCTCTGGACTGGTCACAAGTCTAGGAAATTGTATGTAAAATATTTGTAAGTTTTTTTTCACAATTATCAAGTGAATATAAAATCTTTTTTTGTGCCTTTTGCAACATTTTTATTTGGATTAAAGACACAGCTTACAAGAGTCATTGTAAAATCTCAAAAACCAAATGCTGGGCTATAACAATTTAAATTACTTATTTTTACAGATTTCGAAATTTAGAAAAATGACGTATTAAAGGACTTGGTGTTAAGAAAAAAATTTATATATATAATATTTTGTTAGCCATTTCGAAGATCTTTCTAAGAAAGGAATCATTACTTCCACATCCAATATTTCCACATTCAGTTAGACTAAATCGCTAAAAACATCGAGTTATATTCTTAAAATTTTGATATTTGGATATGGCACACGACATTTATAACCTTTATGGCCATTGTGACCTGTATGACTCATATGGCCTTCATAACCTTCATAACTTATATCACCTTTATGATCGATATGGTCTATATGACCTTTATAACTTAAATAAATGAACGAAACGAAACTGAAACGAACGAAATGAAACTTAACGACGTCTATAACTAATATGATATATCTTGGATATAAATATGGAAGTAAAAATGAAAATAGAGACTCGTCTTCTTAAAGAGAGGAGGGTGGAAGATGAGCAGGAGATTTTTATAGAGTTCTGCTGTCTGTCACTGTGTTAGGTACTATTACAATTAAGTACTATCACGTATTTTTAATAGGTACTTACCCCCTTCAACCTATTGAGAATTCTTCCTTGATAAAAAATTGTGTTGGAAGGGAATAATTTATTGGTGCATTTATACCATAAAAAATGTTTGTTTATTAAAAGTAGTAGTTGGATTTTTATTAAAATACCCGTAAATTAAGGGTATTTTTTTTGTTTCTTATGTTATCTTTACATATAATTAACTATGCAAAAGGCTAGAGCCCCTCAAATAGGATTATTACGAGCTTTCACTGCAAAGTATATAGTTTTCATTAATGGATTTTGTAAAATAAACGTTTAATAATGGTAAAATATGACCAGTATTTATCTATCCTTCACCTACTCTAATTCACTCTACGCCCATTAGTGTTAAACGAGAGCCGTTAAGAGCGGAACCTTTTCTGTCCGTTATATAAAATGTCCAACGAATTCTCGTAGGTTCATGAGCGTAAAACAGATAATTCGGAATGAAATGCCATATAAATGTCAGTGCGTCTTTTGAGTAGCAACAACTTTTTAAATTATATTTAAAAAAAACATTAATGTTAGATAACTGCATTTAATAGTGTCAGACATTAATGAGACACTTTTAATGTTTAATGTGGTCCTTATGTACAGCCATATTTTGCAACATAGAAATCGCTGCCTAAAATCGATACTTACATCGGATTCATTCTTCTAACCCTTCTAAAACCGATCGTAACATACAACAAAACAGTAATGTAAATACATATGTAGGTAATAATTATAAATCATAATCTTAACATAACAATACATACAACATATTAAATACTAAAATTCATGTTCATTTTACTGGTTTATTTTTTATACAATTTTGATTAGCGTATTAAACTGATAGACGGACAGACTTTATCGTATACTAGTGACCCGCCCCAGCTTTGCACGGTTTACGACATCACATTAGAAACCTCTAAAATTATCAGTGTTTCTGTACTATATTATGCATGTATTATACATATAAACCTTCCTCTTGAATCACTCTATCTATTAAAAAAAAACCGCATCAAAATCCGTTGCGTAATTTTAAAGATATAAGCAGACATAGGTAGGGACAGACAGCGGGAAGCGACTTTGTTTTATACTATGTTATGATACTCGTAATTGTATACCTAATTTTGAGTGCTGTTTTTCAAAATGTTATGTTATATAATTTTATTGCGTAAACCCAATTAAAAAAAAAACTTAATTTCACGACTCTCCAGTCCACAGTCCCATTTAAAAATATACAAAACACCTACTGCGAAGATGATAAGTGAGATTTTAATTAAGGTACTATTCCACAAAAGAGCACTCAAGGTTGAATTTATTTTAAGTCAACGTTTTAATTTATTTTCTATAGGTTTCCGCAGTGGAAAACTAGTAGCATATTTCGGTATATTTTCTCATTCTTAAGCTTTATAGAAGATTTAATTTTAATTGTCTACATTGTTTATCTTGTTATTGTCATTTTCTAATCAGTGTTGTGTATATTGATTAAATTATTCTTGTAATAATTAAAAATATGTTTATTCATTTTACATACTCATATCTGGCTGGCAACGACCCTAAACAACTGATTACCTTAAAAGACAAATCAAAAGACAAACCATTAAATATGCATGTATTTCATTAACCGAATCCTTTATACTGCAGAATATTCATTTAACAATTTAAAGAAATATAAGAAACTATTTTGTAAAATCTCATATAATTGGTAGGCTTGCATCTTGTAGCATCGAAATTACAAATAGGTACTAAAGAGTTGATTTCAAAACCAAAAAAAATACAGGTGACAGGAGAAGAAACCCAAAAGTAGAGCGTCGCGACGCCTAGCGTGGGAATTATAACTGTAAATAATATAAACTTCAAGTAAAAAAACAGTACACAATGTTCAGCTTTTATCTGAAGATATTTTTTCTAGATTTCGCCGCTTGCAAGTTGTTTGCAAAATGCTGAAAATGAGGCATTTTTCAGTTCTCTCATAATTTTTCCTGAACTACTGAAAATTTTGTAAATCCAAACACATCATCTCCATGAGCCACAACACGCGTTACTTTTCTCTAATCTAACCGACCTAGTATTTCTTACGATTAGGTCTAGAAGTTAGCAATGCAATCCCATTTATAAGAATTGACACCCTGTATTCCATAGTATTTTTCATAGTAGTTTTACACATTTCATAGTAGTTTTCAGTTGTTCAGTTATTTTTTTTTGTTTCAGATCCTAGGGTAAATGGATGGGCCATGATGTCTAGTCCCTTTCCGACGCTATTTATTTGCGTCTTCTATGCGTACTTTTCAAAAGTCCTCGGACCAAAACTTATGGAGAATAGAAAACCTTTTAATCTCAGAGACGTTTTGATTATTTACAATTTAGTACAAACTATTTTTAGTGCTTGGATATTTTATGAGGTGAGTATAAAAACGTCGCCCAGTAGTAGATTATGTCAAGTAACCTGTAATACTCGTTATTCTGCAACTTATTTTCAGAAATTAAAAATGTTGATAAAAAAAATATTTTTTGTTTCTTATCCTAAAGTAATGGTTACTAATGGTATAAAATGATCTTTTTATAATGATCAGCATTGTGATATTTGTTAGGATGTATACCAAAAATTAAATAAATAAAACTTAACGACAAGATATACAGGGTGTTCAGATTTAAGTTGGCAAGTCCTACTCACCTGTTGATTTTGTTGTTTAATGTAAACCTGTATTTTTTCGCTTTAGAGCAGCTTAAGATTTAATTAAAAAAATGCACTCAATTAACTTTTATCTGAAACATTTTTTTGCTACTTTTCCAATTTTCATAATTAGCGTAGAACTAAGAAAACTTCTTTTTGTTAGTAACAGGCTTGGAAAAATAAACAAATGGTTGAAAAGCAGAATTTATTTGACACTTCATTAAGTTCATGTTTCGTTCGTAAGCCAGTTGTTTTTTTTCCAAAGCTTTCTGCTACTAAGCAAGTTTTGATGGTGATAAAACCTTCAAATTAACTTCAAAGTAATGAACAAGTGAAAAACTGACTACGTCGTTTTGTGGAGTTTACGAGACCGAATTTTATTTGAATCATTTTCTCAAAAAAAATACCAGATGAGTAGTTATGACCTGTAAACTAGAATCTGAGATACCCCGTATACAAATGGATGACAAAAAAAAAGCCCTTGGATCATATCTCCCGATTTTATCAAAATATAAAACGGACACTTTTAATATTCACATTTTTAACATTCGTCTTTTATTCATGTCATAAATAATTCACTATACGTAATTATATTTTTCCCGAGCATACAAAACAAGCTATCAGCGTGCTTGAGAATTTAAATCATGTTTATGATTCAAATATTTCTAGGAAAACTGTTTCAATTTCTAAGAGTTATAGTGATTAAAACAGGTACTTGAAATGGATTAAAATATTTTTAACATATTTCATGTATATTTGTGTAAAACGTTTAAATAAACTGCTCGTCAAAATTAACGTCATTAACTTTTTATATTAGTGCCATTTGCGATCTATTCGAGTTAGACTTTTTTAGAGAAATTATGTTTAAAAAAAACATTAATGTTAGATAACTGCATTTAATAGTGTCAGACGTTAAGGGGGGCAATACAATTAGAACGGAAAAAAATGCATTTTTTAAAAATTTTTTTTTCAAGTAGAAGTTTTTATTCAAATCAATTGAAACTTTGTAGGATTATAGATGGGTCCTTGAAGTACACGAAAAAAAAAATTTTTTTTTTAAACAAAATGGCGACTGTGAGACGTCGTCCATGCAGCCCCTGTTTTTTTTTGGCGGGCGTTCTCTAGGTCGCAATTTTTATCTAAAACAAGCAAATCAAAAAAAAATGGTATTAATTATACCTTCAGTTATGAACTGAATTAAAGGAAAAAAAATAAAAAAAATTTTGCAATTTTGGCGTCATTTTTTCCGAAAAATCCGGTTTTTTTCCGCCATTTTGTTGCAAAATTTAATATTTAATATAAAAAAATTGCAAAAATTCAGTTCATAGATAATATTATAATGAAGATACCCAATAAATTTCAGCTCAATCAGATGATTAGTTTACGAGTAATCACGCCCGCCAATTCAGAAAGTGCTGTTTCGAGAAAAACGCGTTTAAAGTTCAGGTATATAAAAAATATACCTTCAATATACCTTCATAAAATATAAAATTCAGGTATATTCAGGTATATAAAATTTATATAGTCAGGTATATAAATTCGTCCCTGAGGACTTTTCAAAATAAAACACAATGGAAAAAAAGGTCCCCTCGGTCAAGCGTCTTTTTATACCTGCTACGCACGAAAAAGGCGTTTCGGTAAAACGAAAAAAAAAAAAAATAGAAGGAGTTCGAATTTCAAATCGGCGGATACACCGTTGGATTCCTTGAGAAATTTGTGATTTTGTTAGGCAAAAAAAAATCGATTTTTTGGTCGTTCGTAATTGTATTGCCCCCCTTAATGAGACACTTTTAATGTTTAATGTGGTCCTTATGTACCGCCATATTTTGCAACATAGAAATCGCTGCCTAACATCGATACTTACACCGGATTCATTCTTTTAACCCTTCTAAAACCGATCGTAACATACAACAAAACAGTAATGTAAATACATATGTAGGTAATAATTATAAATCATAATCTTAACATAACAATACATACAACATATTAAATACTAAAATTCATGTTCATTTTACTGGCCTAGACTTGCGGTTTTTAATTTTCGGTAGCCTATGGGGTTGGTTTTAATACCCCGAACTCGCTACGCTATGACTTGAACGGTTCGCTGTCCGCATCCCAAAAAGCAACCCCTTGTCGGAATTTGAATTCGCATGATTTTGAAGCCAATTTCGGAGACCTACAGGCAGTGGCGAAGCGTGAGATTTTTTCTTGGATAGACATTGGGAATAAAAAATAAAAATTGGATAAACGTCTTAGTTATATAATAATAATAATAATAACGTGCCTTTATTTACAAACAGATGGCGGAGTCCAGCCACAGCGGCTGCTCGATTACTCAACCATCACCAGTTGCACAATTTATTATATACCTAATATTAAGTCTTACAGCTATCAATTAAACAAACAAACAAAAAACAATCTAAAGAAAATGTATCGTCCTATCACTGTTCACTGGTTTTTAAATATTTTTTATACTTAAGCTTGAAAGAGTCTACTGAGAGTTGTTTGAAACTGGAAGGAACTGAATTGTAGCAAATAGAAGCAGAGTACGTGAATGATTTTTTAAAAAATCTTGTGGCATGATGAGGGATTGTGAGCGTATCCAAGTATCTTAAATCCCGATCGTGCACAGCATACCTTGGGACTAAAAGTTGTTTTAAATATGGGGGGTTAGAAGTTTTTATCAATTTATGAGTAAAACAAGCAATGTGTAACTTCCTTCTAGCTTCCATATTCAGCCAATTTAGGGTCCGTAGCTTATCTGATACATGATCAGTTCGTCTCAAATTAAAAATAAATCTAACACACATGTTTTGAACTTTCTGAATTCTGTATATATTTGCTTGATCAAGGCATGGGCCATAAACAATATCAGCGTAATTAAAATAGGATAGCACCATCAACTCACACAACAATATTTTTAAATCATGATTAAGCAAATAACGACAGGAATAAATTTTTTTTAACGCACAATAAGATTTTTTCATTAAGTTATTCACATGTGGCTGACATTTAAAATTATGATCTAATAGTATTCCCAAATTTTTAATGCAATTAACGAAATTTAATTTTTCTGCTGCCACAAAGATGCTAGAATTATTTATAATCAGAGTTCTACATATTTCCGTACCAAAAACGATCGCAGCTGATTTAGAAGCATTGATCTTTAAGCAGTGTCTTTTTGAATAGTTGACAAGGTTACAGATATCTCTATTTATGTAATCTATGGACTCAGGTATTTGACTGCGATCGAAGGTATAATAAATTTGGGTATCGTCTGCATAAAAATGAGACTGACATTTTTTTAAAACACTATAAAAATCAGAAGTATATAATATAAATAGCAATGGACCTAATATTGACCCTTGTGGGACACCAGAAACAAGCAATTTTGTTTCAGATACATTATCCGTATTTACTATTACTTTCTGCTTGCGATTAGTAAGATAGGATATCATTATATTTAAGGCGGCATCAGAAAATCCGTAGAACTTTAGTTTAGCTAACATCAAACCATGGTCAATCGTGTCAAATGCTTTAGAATAATCAAGCAAAACGAGTACAGTAACATTCCCTTTATCTGTTATATTGTTATATTGTGTGAAAGTATCTAAAGTAAAGTCCACTGCCGTTTTATTACTAGAGACATCATAAAATCCAAGAAATCTCTCAACTATTTCGTTTTTGTAAATGTATCTTAGAATTATGCTAAATTGCGCTCGACATGAAACATATGTTGTCTCGTCTGCTTGAACAGAAACAAAATCAGTATTTTTCAGTTCTTCCAAAATTATTTGGTAAACTACGTATTTCACAGATTCAATAAGGTCACTTTGAATGTCACTCGATGTTCCTCTGAAAACTGAACTGCTTTCCAAGTGGTTTTTCATAGCAGACTCTTCCATAGTAAGTAGATCTAGTATTTCCAAATAATTTCCTAAAAAATAGGTATTTGTTTCATATCGTATGATACGCGATATGTTTACCAAAAAAAAATAACATACAATGAGTATTTACCTTTATTTTTTGAATCAGCAGTCTCGTGATGTCCTCTAAATGCAAGTTCTTGTTTCGCCAAAAAAACACACCACATCAATTAATCGTCCAACAATGTGCCTATTTTTTGCAACTTTTTCATTATGTTGCAAAGCGTTTATTTTTGTTGCTTCAATGAGAGCATGATCTATCCGCACCTTTCCCAGCATATAAAAAAATTCGTTGCAGGTAATATGTCTTTGTGCGGCAGCACGTTTGTTAGTTTTTTGAACAAATTTTTTTATAATATTCACACCATCTCTTGCCCAGACTTCCTCTCCACCAAAAAGAACACAAGGAAAACAATAGACTGCATTTGTGCTTACACTTCCAGTCAACCAGGTAAAAGATTCATACCAACCTATTTGGAATTTACAAACGTTTTTTCCATCTTTTTGCGGTAGATTCAAGTCAGGTCGCTTTTGGGAATTTTTTGAAATTCAACTTTTCTTCTAGAGATAGCGAAGAAAAACCATGTTCTTTAACGTAAACGATAGAATCTTCTATATTTGTCATTTTATTACCTATTTTCAACATTTATTATTTATTACACAACGCACAACGAAACAATTAAAGCAATGACCAATTTAAAACAGAAACCAGAATAAATAGAAAATTAAAATATAATATAATAAGAATAAGCTACAAACTCAAACTGGCCCGCGGTGAGCGGAGGAGCGGAGTATTGCAACAATTGCAGTTAACCACATGCATTCGCATACGTCCAATCCCGCCGTATACAGACGGGACAGCAGAGCAATACTTAGCTCGTCGACTACAGTAGACAAATGATTTTTTGTCTTTTATACATATCGCATATCGGCCCAATTTCCGCGGATATGCCACCGCTGTGTGTTACGTGCAATCGCCTGCCGCTGGCAAATAGGATAGACAAATTCGGAAATGTTTACCCGGCTATTACTTATTGTCGCGTCGGACTCTAGATTAGTTACTGAGAATTAAGAGAACAGATAACAGGACATTGAAATAACATGATATAATATAAATTATGTAATTTCGGTCGGTCGGCATCAGGAAATTAATTAATACAATAATTGGAAAATGAAAATACATAAATATTTTTATTCAAAAAAGGGAAATAATTTTGGGTAGACAATGTCTACCTTGTCTACCCGTACGCTTCGCCACTGCCTACAGGATCGACTAAGAAGGACGCTGTCGGGTAAAAACTTCATCCCGGCACACATTAAGACCTCCTCAATAAGTTCTGTATATTTGGTCGTTGTCCCATCTCTTCAACCTACATTTAGACACCCCTAAGCCACCCCTTTGCATTTACGCAGGGTTTTGCATGGTTTGACCTCTGTTGGGCAAATCCATTGATCCTAATGCTGCCTAATAAATTGGTATGGGGTGCCACAACTCACTTTCACCGCCCCTATAGAAGGCTGCGTGGAATGTCGTTTTGTCTCAAATTCATGTCATGACATTACTTGGAGGCTCTCGAAGTTAGCGGAACACACTGCCGACGGCCGATTGAGCACCAAAAGTGATATTCCAACTTCAACCCACCTCCTGAAAAGCCGCCCTAAGGCGTTGTCTTAATGCGTATGGCGACCCAGAAATATTTCCTGAGGATGCATGAATTCTTTTTGGCACACCCCGAGTCGTCCATCTCAAAGCCTTCAAATCCTCTTTTGCGTCCCTTCACCCATAGATAAAAGAAGAGATAGATGGAACTCTCTAATACAATTAAATTAAACCGTGAAGCGCCCTCTCTTGAATTGGTCTCAAACTAATTTTAACTAATATGGCGGATGGCCCTATATTCAAATTCAAATAAAATACAGTTTGGGGACTCTTAAGAGTTCCATTATGGACAAAACGTATGTATATAAGAATAGCATAATCATTGGTTACATAAAGTTTTTTTATCATTATCTAGCGTATACTAAATATGATTATGCTATTCTTGTCATATATATATATATATATACCGTGTGTGTAAAGCCGACATCGGCCAGTTATGAAAAAGGACAAACAGAAGTGAGACGACAGATAAGAAGCAACCGCAGACGCATCGAAGGTAGTGAAGGAATATGGCCGGCCCTCTCACCACCTGTGCTTGTTGTTAGAAAGAGAAGTGTAGCATTTGTCCTTTTTCACAACTGGCCGATGTCGGCTTTACACAAACTGTATATACGTTTCGTCCATAAGGAAACACTTAAATAAGTCCACAAACTGTATTTGAAACCGTTCCTCAAGAAATTATGTCTAAAAAGTAAATTTTATAGATATGCTGTGATGAAAAAGGAGGATATTTGAGATATTGAAACCATTAATACCAAAATCAATTGTTTTAGATGTAAGATTCCTTTATTCACAACCACATTTATACGCATTCACAATCACATTTATACACAAGACACAATCACATTTAAGTATAAATTATTTGAAACTAGCCATTTATATAAACTAAAAAAAAAAGTAAAGGCGTAACTTTCTTTACATGAAGTTTCATTTATAACACACATCTGGTACCAGTTCTAGTCCTCCTTCTTTTAATGTAATATTATCTCAACTGATTTCAGTCTCAAATAAGAATATATAATACCCAATAAACAAATAAAACACAAAATAAATTAACACATGGAAAAAAAATTAAACACAAAACTACAGATCTTATAACGTAAAACAATATACAGAACATGCGACCACCGGTAACAATAGGTTTGTTTTGGTTTTACTTAGAACCAGTTCAATCGATACGCCCAGATAAATATTGACGTAAGAACATAACGCAAATTATAAATGTTAAACATTTGGGCGCATGGACTGAACTAGTTCTTCCGGACTACCAATCTTTTTTTAAGAGTACCAACTATACATAACTAACCAAGCTGGTTGCGCCATCTATAGAGTTGGTCTCATACTAAATATCCCATTTCAGGTAGGCTCATAAGAGTGAACATCCCCTGCCTTCACCCTCGAATAGAACGCAAATGGCGTATATCTAAAAAGTGTTACGCTAATTTTGACAAGCAGTTTAGTTGTTAAACCCTTTTTTAAGGAAAGCCTTGGATACAAAGCTATTGGGCAATTCGTAACTTTTTCGATAAAAATATACGTGTTTTTTTTTCACATATTTTGGCGAAATCCTACTTTCATCAAAAATGCCATTCAAATCAGATGATAAATAAAAAAAAAAGACGGCGTATTACAGTCATAAGTGGGACACATTTCATATTCATTAAATTTCACACGGGCGTCTTCTTTAATTTGTTGAGTTATCGGACCGAAAATGCTCCAGTAGGATGCTTTCCTCGCCAAACTATCAGCTTCCTTGTTGCCTCCCAACAAACAGAAATGTGTGTGAGAGCCATATCTGATATCCTGTATGTGTAATTTCTATACAGTTCAACATCCATATATAATGTATATATAGGTACATATATATATATTTTTTGCAGTATCTGATGAGCGGATGGTGGGGTAGTTACAGTTTTAGGTGTCAACCCGTTGACTATTCAAACAGCCCGATGGCGTTAAGAGTAAGTATAAATTTCATTGTTTATTTTATGTGTGTCATGTTCTGACGTGGAAGTTTCAAATTTACAAAGAGAATTTTTTAAGCAAATTTGGTATTATCATATTGGAATAATCTCCAATATAATTAATATCCATTGTATTATTCACGAAGTTTTTACTATCACCTTTTGGAATAGGTGACAATGGTGACACATACGTATGTTTGATACTCTGTACATAAAAAAAATATATATAAGGTGTTTCTAAAATGGATGGTCCCCTATATACGGTTTTTTGAATATCATAAAATGTAATACTCACATAAAAGTTTTGATGCTTTATATGTAATCATAATTATTTCGAAATGGTTATACCGGGGGTGTGAAACGCTCGGGGATGGGGATGAACTTGTCTCGATTTTTTTTTTTTTATAATTTCTTTACTACTGCTGACAAGGTATTTTGTAATTTTAAATATCATAAAATAAATAGTAGGGGAGACTGTTGTACCTTGAGTACAGTGGACCTTGGAACACTGTAATATTTTTCCATGTGCTAACATTTATTGTCTAGAAGTGACATCCAAAAAAAACGTCATCAACTCTAGCTATGAACGAGGGAGATGGAAATAGTGGTCGTGTTTAAGCTTTTGGTGATGTCAAACGTTTGACAAGTGACTGTCACAATTTGTAAAATAGACAACGACTGTCATAAGTAAATAAGGTTATAAATTCGATTAAGAATAGAAATACGTCGAATTTCGTCGAATTCGAATACACGAATTTTTTTCTCGGCCAACTTTGATGACGTTTTTTTTTAGATTTATACTATCTTTAGCCAAGGCTCTGTAACCCGATTTAGCAGAAAATCTGTTGAGCGCGCTTCGAGCTATGAGTCGCATAATATTTTGACTTTGACAAGTAAAAAAAAAACTGGACATTGGCATCTTCAAGAGAAGATTAAAACTTTTAATCTTCTCCTGAAGATGCCAACTTGGTTGGCGAAACGTGCGTCGAGAAAAGTGTAGTCCAGTTTTTTGTTTCTACGCCGAAGGTTCCAGTACCCACTCCAGGATTTGAAAAGTAACGTTTTCAAAATAAATTCTCGAGTTTATTACAATTATAATTTTGTCATTTATTTGAAATTTGTTTTGTGTAATAGCTAAACGTATATTTGGTGAGTATTTTGATATGATTTGTTTCAATTTTAAAAATAACCTAAAAATATTGTGATGCATACTATGTAGTGTCGTGTACCTTGAAACATTATTACCTCCTGTACCTTAGAACTGTTCCAAGGTACAAAAGGTTTCACGTTTTTTCAAATGCATATCAGAAAATTGCAATATTACATGATAATACATAATAATACAATAATACATAGTCAAAAAGTTCAGAAAGTTACCCGAAAATTTATGTAAAGCGATTCCGATGACGACGAGGTTCTATCTAAATTGTCTGATGAGTATGATGAATAAGGCAGCTTCATGATCGATTTAGACAGTGATCTGGTCGATATTGAAGATCAGAAGAAGTTTGAAGTTGAGGATTTGCAGATTGGTGATTTTGTTTTAGTTCAATTTTTAAAGAAAAAAGGACCCGCAGAACATTACATTGGAGAAATACTTGTATGTACTGTGTAGGATACTGATCTACAGGTTAAATTTCTCAAACGAATTAATGAATCAAATAAGTTTTGGTATGAGAGTCATAAAGTCTTTGATGTAGCACAATCGGACATAGTATTAAAGCTTCCGCATCCTAAAAAATGTGGCGGTTCAAAAAGACTAGAAGAGCAATTTGTTTTTGAAGTAAATTTCACTCATTCCAAATATAATGTAAAATAATGTCTACCTGAAATGTAAAATAGTCTTTCATCTGTATTAAATATTTACTAAGTGCAATTTCTCGACTTATTTTACTCATTTATTTAACATCCTCTCAAAGTACAAGAGGTGGAGTTCCAAGGTACAGCTATCATGTACCGTGGAACATATTGTTTTACAATTTCAAGTAGGCTGTAATATCCAAGACATTTTCTTAATATTTTTGAAATAACTGAATTAGTTATCTATATTCTTTATTATATTTATATCTATCTAGTGTATTCTTTAAAATTTTGTGTTCATATAGCCTTTAAAATTCATATTCAGATTAAAAAAAAATAAAAAAACCAAAAAGTTTTCCATGGTACAATAGAGACATACTAGTCGAATCTGAATACGACACTGTTTTAAACTTGAACATTTCTCTTCATTACTTTAACATGTATGTAATTAATACACTTATATTTGTAAAATCAAAATTATTCAGTAGGCAGCGATAATTGAACCTATTAATTCACTAATTAATGAACCAATACCTTCACTCCGCTATGAAGATATGGAAGTAGTAAAATATCGGAATCCCAATTATTGCAGTGTGTCCTATATGAATTCAACAAGAGTACTATTTATTGCGAAAACATTAATATTTTGTAATACCTTGTCAGAAATAGTAAAATATGGTGCACAAAAAAATTTGGATTCAAATTCACCCCCACCCCCTAGCATTTTTACACCCCCCATATGATTATGTTTCTATATTATAAAGCACAAAAGTTTTATGTGAGTACTAAATTTCATGATTTTATGTCCGATAGTTTTCAAGATATTTAGGAAAAAAACCGTCTTCAGGTCCACGCTTTTGATTAGATTTAACTCCCTTAGGAGGCATTTTATATATAAAAAAAAAAAAAAAACTTTATTCATATTTTCGACATGTATTTTGCTTGTCTATATGTCGCCTATATTTTGACCACTCAATTTAGAAACACCTTTAATATATTGCATTGGTAGCTATTAGAATTTGAAGTTTTCAAATTCCACCAGCTCCAATTCAAAAGGTTGTTTCCCTAATGAAGCATAGGACCCACATCATATTTTAGGGGGTAATTACTATATTTAGGTAAAAGACTATAATAGCAAAAAAAGTTTAAACGAAACTTATATTTTTGGTTTTTCGAAATTTGGAGATCTGTAAGTTGTGGTTATTTGAATTGTTATTTCACCCCAGCAACATTTCGCTCGAGATTTCGTTTTTGAGATTTTACAATGGCTGCATCTGTAAACAAAAGGAAAAGTTTGCAAAAAGCACAACAATAAAAAAAAAATAAACCGCCTTGATACTTAATTTTGAAAAAAATAAATATATATTTCACAAACATTTTGCAAGCCATTTCCAAGATCTCCTGGTGGGACGCACATTTTTGTATTTTTTTTTCACAAGATTCATTTGAAGTTTTTTTTATTATAGCCTTCCACTTAAATCTAATATCACCCCCTGATATACGATGCGGGTCCTATGCTTCCTTACGAAATTACGAGAATTTCAAATTCCCCCAGCCGTCTATTGTTCACTATCTCTTGGTGATCTGTTTAAACTCAGACACGAAAAATATAATTTAGCTTTAGACAGTCAGGACGACATTCAAGACAATATGTACCTTACTTGTAGGGCTATACCTACTTTCTTTGTTTTAGATGGCGAGAACGTGTTGGTGGTATTATTTTTCAAAATTCACGGAGTTCTTCGATACACTATTTTTTATCTTAAGAAAGAAAAATAGCCATGTATCAACTCTCCACGTAATACATCACGGGTGTATGCCGTTTTCAGTGTGGATGGGAATGAAATTTGCTCCTGGTAAGTGCATAGAGCATACTAACGAGACATCCAAAAAAAAACGTCATCAAAGTTGGCCGAGAAAAAAAAGACGTATTTCTATTCTTAATAGAAGTTATAACCTTATTTACTTGTCAAGACTGTCACATCATATGACGGCCATTGTTTATTTTACAAATTGTGACAGTCACAACTTAGACGTGACCGCTATTTCCATCTCTCTCGTTTATAGCCAGAGTTGACGGTTTTTTTTTTTTTTGGATATCTCTTTATATCGAGCCATAAAAACAAAAGAAACCTCATCAAAGTTAGCCGAGCAAAAAAAAGACGTATTTCTATTCTTAGTTTATGACATTGAATTGTCAACGCTGTCACATTATGTGATGGGTACATTTACCGAGTATATAAAAAACAGAAATGAAAATGACAACCAACCATTCTTATACACACGAGCTATTATTTTAACCAAGTCGATAAAGTGCTGCAGTATCCACGGAGTTCCATTACTTTCTTCAATTATATTGACAATGCTTTGCTGATTGTCTTCCATATCGCCAACAGGTTTCAAAAATTGAATAAGTCCAGAGCAAAAATTACAGAGGCTGAAATCGTAGGATTTAGAGGGGAGTATGGTCTGCATATTCAAACTAATTATACTGTCTTTGAAAAATTCACCTAGATAATTCATTGTTTCCCTAATAGTACATATGCGCATGAGCTCCATCTTGTTTTCTAAATGGTACCTCTCTGCATTCAGTGTTCCGTTAAAAAAATAGGTCCATCAATCCACCTTCTGCTCAGAACTGCCCACACTCCATTTTTTTATGCATGTAATGGAGTTTCAATATAAAAGTGAGGGTTGTCTGCACTCCAAAGTCTCATATTCTGAGAGTTAACGTAGCCTGTAAGATGAAACCAAGCCTCAGCAGTAAAACAAACTTTTTCTAAAACCACATCGTTATTGTTAAAATGGTTAATAAATCATTGGCAGAACTGTAGTCTTAGAGGTTCGCCCGCAATGCCAATTTCATATGTAGATTGCAGAAGATATGGATGGACCTCCAAATCATTTTTCAAAATTCGATGACACATCGTATATGGCAGATTCACTTGTTGGCTCAGATGCTTAATTGATGTTCTTTGGATTGTCCGTGATCGCTTGCCTCAGCATTTCAGCGTTTTCTGCTGTCCTTACTCTGAATCTGCCACTTCCTTGTTTCCGATTGACGCTTCCATTTCGCTGGTACAAATTTAGGAAACGTTTTACTGACCAGCTAAAATGGTTGAAATGAATAACTGTGTCTGAGAAAACTTCCCTGTACTCGTCATATGCAGCTCCCATCAAATATATCCAGTTTCCATTGGTTTTACTGCCATTTCTAAAATAAATTTCAAGCAAAACACGCCTCTATTCTTCATTGAAAATGAATTCCATTATTTATTTTACAAATCCGACAGCCACCTCAAAAGTTCGACAACTACAAAGTTTCGTTTCGAGCTTCTACATGACCGCTATTTCCATAATATCTCGTTCATAGCCAGATTTGATGACATATTTTTATGGCTCGTTATTTTGGTTACTGTTAAAGTAGGGGTTAAAGTTAATGTTAAAAATGTGAGTAAACCCGTAATGCCCCACAAAAAGATCAAATCAAAAGTCCAAATATTTTCATAGGGACAAAAAACATTCAAATATACTGAATAAAATCAGAATTAAAATTATAGTATGTTTATCACAAAATGAAGAAAATGACTTTGTTAGTTCATTACTATTTTTAAGTTTATTGTTTTCATGACATTATGATTAATGATCATATATGATTCGTTAATTAATGTAAGAAAACAGAAATAATGCTTTCTTTTAACTATTGTTTCAAACGGGTGACAATAATTAATAATTCATGAGGTGTTGAAAACATAGTGAGGTGTTGAAAACGTAGTCTTACTTTTATGAGAGCTTATTAATGCAGAAGAGGAGGACGACCCCAAATGAATAATTTTAATTCGTTGGTTATTAAATTAGTTATTCGGTTAGGAAGTGGATTTACGGAGGATTATTTTTAGTAAAAAAATATTGAAAAACACAAAACAATACCTTGTTTTACTTGTAAAATAGTACTTTGCAATACCAATACAAACATTTACAAAATAAAATACAAACATTTTTTTATTTACTGATCTTATAACTAGAGTAGAGAAATTTGTAGAACCTATTTAGGGGAAGTAGTTACCAGTGATGGGGAGTATTATTAAAAAATCGCATATTTTCCTAAAGAATAGGAAGCAATTGATTATTATTAAACAAATCGAATACTATAGTAGCAAAAACAAACGTCAAATGAAACTTTCAAAAAATGTCTGCCTCACCAGAGAATGTTGGAAATGGCTTGCAAAGTAAGCAATTTTTTCCTATATGTACAATACCTATGTGTAAATAAAAATGAAACAGCCAGATAAGATTATAATGTACATATCTTTGGAGAGAAGTCACAATTATTATAAAACTAAAAAACAATCTATTTCACTAGATGGTTATAAACGTTAATTTTTTTTTCAGTCTGAGTAAAAACCTACCCAACCAAACAAAAATTATCTTACGGGCTCTATTGTGCTCAAAAAATCCTTTCTAAATCAACCTGAAATTATTTTATACAACGTAACATATTAAATTTTAGGGGAAACTATTAGAAGCAGTATTAAAAAAATAATATATTGGTCAGTTTTATGTAGGTAACAATTTTTTTTACCAAATTAGTAATTAAATATTTACAATTATAAGTTTTGATAATTATTGTTTGTATGTTAAGTTGAGGGTAGAATAACTAAATATACGTTCTTTTACGTTTCATAATCTATTTATTTCATTTTTCTTTTCGTTTTATTTACAGGTGGTCATAGCACATTCTTTGCCTTGCTCAATACATTTGTACACATCATCATGTACTTCTACTATATGGTGGCCGCAATGGGTCCTAAATATCAAAAATTTATCTGGTGGAAGAAGTATCTCACCACATTCCAAATGGTAAGCAAATTGTCCAGTGCCTCATAGTGTCACAGACACATTTTCTTTATTATAGTAATGTGTAGGGTGAAGTGGGCCAAGTGCGTATCCGGAGCATGTGCGTTCGCTTCTGATAAAAGTCTCTAAAAGCTATTAACTTATTTGAAAATGATTCTAAAACTCCCGCCAATATTCCATGCAAACCGCACAATGTTATGTTGGCACCAATGAAGAAATATTGTAAAAGAAATGTACCCTCGCGAGTAGAAAATTGCGTTTATTTAAGGCACTTGCCCCATAGTCAGGGCCGCATGCACGGCGGGGCAACCGGGGCGGGAGTCCCGGGGCTCCCACACGTTGAGGGCCTCCACAAACCTTGGATTCAAAAATTTAATAACGATAAAAAATTTTAATTTTTAAGAAAGTAATGAGTAATGAAATATATCCAAACAAGGGATATTTTCATTCTATGTCAAATCTATTCAGTGGTGGAACTACAAAATTTAGACCTCTTGCAAAATTCAATAGACGCAAAATTCAAAGTTTATTTATTGGATACGGGGTAAAATGTACACCTGTTAAGGGGCAAAATGACAGCTAAGTACGAGATGAAATGCAAACTTTCAAAGGGCAAAATGCAAAAGGTTCCAAGGGCAAATTGTTGATTGAAAGGGCCTCCACTTTCTTCATTGCCCCGGGCCCCACCACCCCTGTATCCGGCGCTGCCCATAGTTTACATTAAGGATAAAATATAGAAATAAACACAGATAACGCACTTGCCCCAAGCCCTGGGGCAAATGCGTTTCATGTGCCCTGTAAGGTATGGACGATGTGGCCCTTTACCCTGAAGCACGAAAGATTTTCTTTCTTTCAATAAATTAAGCTGAAGAACCAAGTAGTTCATACAGCCCAAAAAGAATCGGATCATGTGAATAACATTCGCGCAGTTATGAACTAAAAGTCAACTATACGAAAAAGGGGTCGCACTTGCCCCACTTTACCCTAATTAATTTTATTACCTATGTATAAACAAGGTTTCTATGTTTATTATGTGTATCCAAGAAGAGTTATATTCTAGAAAATGATTTTCTCTACTGTTCCAAATCCAAGACACTAATTATTTTTTAACAAGTATTAGATATTCTTAGCAAGTATTTGATATGGTATTGAAAATATATGAAATGATATGTGTAGTTGTTAATCTAATATGCCTTGATCTAATCAGGAACTCTTTTTCATTTAACTTGAAAAAAGTTTTTTATAAAAATATGTTTACTATAAAGGTCTTTACCCACTACACAGTAACATACTAGGACCGTAACCGTATCGACACATGCAACCAAATATTCTTTCTATGGTTATATCAGATATTTATATTTATATATCAGACAACACCCACTAGACCGTTCCGTCACCAGCCAACACCGTAGCGTGCCATGATCCGACCGTCAACAATTTGACGTCCACATATTTTTGTAGGTACCGGCACGAAACGCGCTTGGTAGGCTACGTTGTCACACCGGTGTGCGCAGGCGGCTCACAGAGTTTTTGCCGCGTATGAACCGCGTTATAGCCCCATTTACCTTGCGTTGATGTCCCCGATTGAACACAGTTCTTAGCTAGACGTGAACAGATGCACACGTGCATACACTATGGAGGGCGAAAAATTGATAGAATATGTTCGTAAATATGAATTTATTTACAATTTGCAACATCCCAAATATATGGATGCCGTAAGGAAAGAAGTAGTATGACGGTGAAAGTAGCATGACAGTAGCATGAGTTTCTTTTGGTAATATAATTTTCAACTTTTCTCAACAATTCATTGAATTCAAATGACGTCATACGAAAATACTGGAAAAAATTGTCTTTATCATCAACTAGGTGCCTATATAATGTCCAATATTCTCCCTCGGCTTTTCGTTTTCTTAGAGCTTCGTGAATCGAATAGCGTCGAAGGGTCTTTTTTGTGTTTCATTTTCCTCCTCGTCGTCCAAAATAATGGGAATCATAGCAGTTCTTTTAAAGATAATTTCCTTATAGGCATTATTTATTTTAAGAAAGTTTACAACGTGGTAAACTGTATAGATTGTAGTTCTCTCGACGGATGCGTCCGCTACACGAAAACGAACTAAAATAATAACTATATTCAACTGATAGAACGGACTCCCAACGGCTAACAAATGGGCAAGGCAGGAGTCATAAGCGTTGTATAGCGAGATGAAACGCTGTTGATTCGTTGCAGTGGGCATAGTAGTGACCAGAGTGCTTCCTTTCGTGCCTGAAACGTTCCTATTATGTTTAGGGTATGGTACGGTGTAGTGGGCAGACGCCTTAAGGACTGACCAAAAAGTATTCGTTCGTAAATGTCCTTATAATTTTTTTTATGTATCAAATTTTGTTTATGGTAGATATATCTTCTACCCACGGGACAATACTAAATTTAATACATAGAACCATATTTTAATTATTCAATGTATTACTAAAAATTTGTTTCATTTATTTTCAGGTGCAATTCGTAGCTATCTTTGCTCATCAGTTCCAGCTCTTGTTCACGGAATGCAATTATCCAAAAGGTTTTATGGTTTGGATTGCTTTACATGGTGTTTTATTCTTATTTTTGTTCTCTGACTTTTATAAAGTTAAATACACTAACAATAAAAAGGCTGTGAAAAGTAACACTGGTGCTTGCATGGTAAGGAAAAAAATTCTATCCACTTTTATTATGGATAATTAAGTGTAACACAACTCAGAAAACAATTTCAATTATTGTTTAAACTACTGATAAAAAAATATAATACACCTTCATCCAATATTTCACATAAGTAAATGTAGATTGCCAAAGTAAGGCTGATTACAGGGTCGCACTAGCCTAGGCCTCTCCAACTCCGGTGCTATTGCCGCTCCGGCCGAGCGCCGGCCAAGCACCGGTAATTAAATGCAAGAATATGATGCTGTCTGTCTCTGTCGCGCAAAGGCGGCTGTGCTGCGAACTAGTGAGAAGGCAGTGGACAGGCACCGGTGCTGCAAAGTGCAGCACCGGCGCGCGCCGGCACCAAATGCTGTTGGAGAGGCCTGCACTAGCCCATACAATTACCTACGTATAATAAAAAGGTGTCTTACCTTATAAATGCTTGTTAACCTTTGGAGGACTAGCATTTGAGGCTTAAGATCCCTCTAAAAATGCATACAAAAGTATCTTATATCACAGATTGATCAGAAAAAATAGAAAAAGTCCTAGTAAGTTGAGACATCGCTCTTCACAAATGTGTTATTAGATTTTTGAAATTCAAAATGGTGGATGCAACTTAGCAGTTGCTGAAACAAAACAAAAATGCATCATAATAATGAAAGTATGTAGAAGAGTGATTTGGGGTTAGTAATTATGAATCAGACTTCTACAATTCAATATGGTGGATATAAAATGGCGGAATCAAGATAACAGATTCAGGATGTGAACTTATAATAGAAAAGATGATAGAAATAGTGGAAAAATATAAGTCTCGGTGACTTTGGCAATCGAAAAACAAAAAATCACGATATACAAACTCTTTCACTCTCACGATGTACATGTTTTCATCAATGTTATCAAGTTTTCCACTCCTTTTCGGAAACCATCACTTGTTGAGAGCGATTGAAATTCCTTATCACGTAATGATTAGAGTTCGGAAATCCCGTCTTACTGCATGTAAAACTGGATTTAACTATCCAGCGGTCCTGCAAAGGATCGGCGTACTGCCACGTAGAGCCGGGTCCCGGCACATGAGCAGGATCGGTCAGAGTCGTAGGTACACAGAGGCAAGAAATACACGCGTATATAATGCGCTTAAAAATACGGTTTATACTTTCATTACCATAGAGTTATAGAGTATAGTGCCGAGCTCTGCATTGCAGCACACATTTCCAGACCCTAGTAATGATTACTGCAAATGTCACCAAAACGAAAAATATTCATCACAAGATAAAGTCAAGTGATAATAACACATTTTGTTATTTCGAATTTATTTTGACACATTATATGGGCATTTCTCATTACGGCAACAGAATGAAAACAATGCTCTTCCCAAGTAAATAGCTCATATAATATAGAGACATCCAAAAAAAACGTCAACTCTGGCTATGAACGGGAGAGATGGAAATAGCGGTCATGTCTATGCTTTTCGGTTATGTCAAAGTTTTGACAAGTGACTGTCACAATTTGTAAAATAAACAATGGCTGTCATATAATGTGACAATCTTGACAAGTATATACAGTTATAAATTCGGTTAAGAATAAAAGTTTTTTTTGGATGTCTCTATATATTGTTTTTATCAACTGGTGTCTTGAATGCACCGATCTGAATCCATCCAGTTAAATTAGTCATATTGAATTCGAAAAATCTGATATCATATTTGTCATTATCAACCCCCAAATCATAATCAATGATGCCAAAAACAAATGGAAAGAGATTTTATTCCACAGTTGATTGAATTGTATTTAAAACTTTTCATCGGCATATTGGGTCTACCATCTTAAAATTTATTTAATAAAATTTTGGTTTCATAATCAGCAATCTCAAAAACCCAAGTGTAGTGATCTCTAATTAAATGAAACAGAACTACTAAATGATTGATAAAATGTGATGATGAGATGTTTTTTGTTGCTTCATTTTCCAAATAACTAGAGATAATCATTTTTCGCATTCAAGTTAAACGTAAAATATAACAATTATTACCATAATTGAAATGTCTTATTAAAAAAATCTTTTTTTTCCATCTAAGAATCTCTTCCTTCATTTAGTCTTTACCAATGGAAATATATTTTTTTTTTAGGGAAACACATTTTACTTTGGTGGCTTTATTATTCTTTTAAATTCTATTTTCATTTACAGCCTGTTATGGAAGAAGAAAATCAAAATGGTGTCATTAAGAAGTCAAGTAGTAACGGTACCCTTAACAACACGTACATCAAGAGCGAATATTCAGACTCTTATGAAGCTTGCTACTCTAACGGTAGCACGAAGGGATTCGCACGCAGACGATTGTAAAACACAATGGTAAAAAAATTGAATAGGTAGATAGTTCTTTTTAAATTATAAATTTATTTAAATCGGGTACAAAGTGATTATTGCTTTGTTTATAATGTGTCTTAATTAATTGTAGATAATTATTTATTAGTTGTTTTATAATGATTTTATGTTTTTTTTTTCAAAATTTTCATCTCAGGGCCATGTGTTTATTTTTTACAAAAAAAAAATATTTGTACACCTTGTTTTGTATTAATAAAAATATATTTATTAGTGTTTTGTAAATATTTTCTTTTGGCTGCAGGGACCATACAAATATGTCTCGTAATGCTTTTAGGTGTGTGGTTTAAATTTTTGTTAACGAACCATTAGTGCCTGAAACTTGTAACAAAATTGTTTCTGTTCAAGCAATAATTGTTCTAGCTTAGCATTTGTATCATTACAAATTGTTGCACACTTTCATGTTATGTTGGTATTTATTTTGTACTTATGCACAATTTAAGTGGTTAAAAATTGGTTCTATCATCGGTTCCAGTTCGTGCGATCTAAAAATTATTGAACAGATATTTCCTAAAAGAGCATAATATGCTTAATGTGATTAAGGTTTACTATTTTACTGGAGTTTGAGGGAGAAACAGAGACACTCATTTTAAAATTTGACATAACATAAACTCCCAAGTATTATTAACCTTATGTCTTGAAATTATGGAGTTCTGTATTTTGTTAAAGGTTTTTTTTTAAAATATCATTCATGTTTATACGTTTTGATAAAGGCTTTTATTATTATTTTTTTTTATTTAAACATTCTTTGGATTATTATCACTGTTAATTATTATTTTCTCAAAAATACTTTAAGATCTGTTCTCACTGATGATATCAAACATTTTCAGTTTTTTGACGGACTGTAAATAGATTAACATATTTTATCTTTATAAGAGCTTGCTTTTGGGAATATTATTATTTTACAAGTGCGTTCCATTTTTTACCTTAGTTATTTTTTATCAATCAAAAATGATCTTCCATAACAACTGACTTATTCTGGGGACATTCTCATTAATTAAAATGTTTACTTGGCAAAATACTTTTATTTGACATGGTATTTTATTAACCCTTACTGAAATATAATTTACACATTTCGTAAGGATTTAGAGCATAAAAATATAATCCTGGATTAACTGGAAGAAGGATCAAAAAGAAAATATTTGTCCGCAAAAGCAGTTTAGTCAAGGGAGAAACGGCATAGGAAGTCTGATGTACAGGGTGAGCGAAACTCGATGTCTCAGCTATATTATAAGAAAAGGAAAGATGATAGAAAAAATCTGAAAAGAAGTTCTTATATGGGATTGAGTAAGGTCCATTTTAAACCAAATTTGCATATTTTTTCATATTTGGAAACTGAAGTAATGACGTCATCGAATTTTTTTCCCCAGAAACATACCTGTATTTTGACATATTTAAAAAGAGCTAATTTTTCTGAACAAATTTTGTAAAGAAAAAAAATTGCCATCTTTTTTCGTTAAAAAATTATAAGCAAATTTGTAAACAAAAAAAGCATTATCAAAAAATTCGCAATCTTCACGATTTAAACAAGTAGCCTTTGTAAGCAAATAGCAAAGTCGCATCTGTCAATAATTAAACATTATTAATTAGGATTATTTATTAATTTAACATTACAAAACACATAATGTGTTACCTAGTACTATTCACAGAAAAAAAAAAAAAGTATGTAGGCAGTCACTACAACAAATTTTCAATGTGACCACCTCCTACTTCTAAACACTTATCCAATCTCTGCCTTACTTATCTCACTGAAGCCTTATCTCTAGATAGTCCATCGCAAACATTTCTGATTTTTTCTTTTAAATGTTAACAAATGGTGTTCTGTAAACTTTATTTTTTCAAAGTTCCCCACAAGAAGAAGTCTAGTGGGGTCAAGTCCGGTGATTTAGGCGCCCAAGGTATCGGTTCATTTATACCTATCCAATTTTCTCCATAAGTTTCATTTAAATATTGTTGGACAATTCCTGCTTTATGCGGTGGAGCTCCGTCATGCAAGAAACACATGTTTGCTCGCAACTGTCATGGCACATTTTCGAGAAGCACAGGAAGTTGTTCTTGAAGAAATTGTCAATATCGCTCACTATGTAAAATTCCTTCGTAAAAATATGGACCAATCAAATGTCCATTAATTATACCACACCAAACGTTAATTCCGAAGTGTCCTTGGTTATCAATCGGGTTGACAAAACGTGGATTTTCAGTAGCCCAGAAATGTTCATTTTTTCTATTGGGCTTACCGTTACTAACAAAACGACTTTCGTCCGTCCACAACACATGGTGAAAAAACCGATTGTCATTGATCTCTCTAAGTTTACCATCACTTGGGCAACATAATTAATTCTTCGTTGTTGATGTGGATCTGACAAGTGTTCTAAGTTGTGAAGTTTATAATCGTGATAACCATTTTCTTGATAACTATATTTTAAATTCAACTCACGACAGACTTGCCGAATCGAGTTCCTTGGATGGTCTTCAAAATTGCCCTTTTAACAATTTTTCTTCCCTTTCGAGAAGAAAATGCCTCGTTATTTGCACGTAAATTGCGTTCCAACCTTGCAAATATTTTTAAGCTTGGAATAACAAGTTCGGAGTATCTCTGGGCACATAACTGAACTGCTCTTCTAGGGTTCTTTTGAGATTCTCCATAAACTAATAACATGTCGACTTTTTCGTTGTGCGTGGACATTTTTCAAAGTCAAATGACAACAAAACAATATTTGTCAACCATTAGCTTAATTATTGACAGATGCGTCTTTGCTATATGCTTACAGACGCTACTTGTTTGAATCGTGACGATTGCGAATTTTTGATAATACTTTTTACAATTTTTTTACATATTTGCTTATAATTTTTAACGGAAAAAGATAGCAAACTTTTTTTGTTTACAAAACTTGTTCATAAAAATTAGCTCTTTTTTAAATATGCCAAAATACAGGTATGTTTCTGGGGAAAACAAATTAGATGACGTCATTACTTCAGTTTCCAAATATGGAAAAATATGCAAATTTGGTTAGATTTGATAAAAATGGACCTTACTCTATCCCATTTAAGAACCTCTTTTCAGATTTTTCCTATCGTTTTTCCTTTTCATATAATCGAGCTGAGACATCGAGTTTCGCTCACCCTGTACATGGTCTAGGAAGTCCGAAGGAATTCAGGGGAAGTCTTGGGGAATTCAGAGGAAGTTTTAGGGGAATTCACGGGGAAATCTCAAGAAATTATTGTGAAGTCTATATTAGTCTTGAGTTTAGTATTCTTTGCTATTAAAAATAAAATATTGGTTTAATTAAAAATATTAGGTTTTTTGACCAAAATGGGAATTTTCCCTGTTGGATGTCATTACTTCAGCACAAAATAAGTACTTTTCCAACTAAGAAATATCGTTTATGACTTCCTGAAAAGGAGGACTGGATACGTAAATAATTTGTATCAAAATAGAAACAGGTTAGCATCGTTTATCAGAAGGTATTAACCACTGTTTTAACATCTCTAAATTGAATACCCAGTCCCTGTTGCATCTTGACAACTGCTGATAATCTAGTTATTTTGATAAAACTATTTCTGAATATATTTACATATACCGTGTGTATAAAGCCAACATCGGCCAGTTATGAAAAAGGACACACAGAAGTGAGACGACAGATAAGAAGCAACCACAGACGCATCGAAGGTAGTGAGGGAATAAGGCCAGCCCTCTCACCACCTGTGCTTGGTGTTAGAACGAGAAGGGTAGCATTTGTCCTTTTTCACAACTGGCTGATGTCGGCTTTACACAAACTGTATACTCAAGATGGTTCAAGATCACAATTTCACCAAATGTTTAAAAGCCATATGTATTTGGTAATCAGATATACTGAAATTTACAAACTAACTGAAATCTGATATATTTTAGGCTTTATTGAGCCCAAAAAAACAGAAAGAAAATTATGATGTGTTTATATGCATTTTAATTTAGTTATCTATTTTATGAAGTATTACCAAAAGTAATATAAATGAATCATTTTTATATTTGCTTATCATATCTCTTTTTATCTGGTTTAAATGTATATATTTTTTTGCACAAATTTTCAGTTGCTCAAGCTTTAGACCCAGTTTAAGTTATGCTCTTTTTTGCATTCCTTTCATACCAAATATGATTTGAAAATATATTTGTCAGTATTTTCAACTAATCCACTTCCAATTTATTGGAAGTTATTCCTGTCATCAAATGTAATCCTCTAGTTATATAATCAAAATGAAAGTAAAAATCAATGCACATTATGTAAAAACAACTTTCAGTAACAAAGAATTGTTACATTGTGATTGTATTAAAATCATCAGAACAAATCATGCATCACAAGCCAAAATTTTCACAATTGCAGCATGTTAAAACTACTAATTTTTTAAAATTAGTAACGCTCCTATTTTTCTAGAACTGACGTGACTAAAGACAAAATTATATATATTATTATATATAACACTAAAATGCACTTGATTATGTTTTTTTGTTAGATTATCCAATTGTATGACACTGGATTACAGTTTACCATGTTACTTTTCTTGGGTTTATCCAAAGATTTTTTAAACAATTGTATATTGACATTCTATATTATGTAACTTGTGTTGGATTAATTTTAGTGACTCATTGAAAAATCAATGTATTTTAAGTTATAACCATATATCTAATACTCCTATATTACTGGTGCCCGTAAGTGGAGGTGTCACGGGGTAAGTGAGATAGCAAATGACTACTTGACCTGTTGTGCGCAAGCGTCACGAGTCTGGTGGGGCAATTGGCTGTGTGTGACGCTATAACTGATGCACGCTTTTAGGCATATTCAATTCTCGGGCTTGCGCGTAAGACTCGAAGTAGTTACGAGAGAGAGACAGACGCATATATGTCTGTACCGTGGTGATTTCGTCGATCTCCAGACTCCTATTAGCAATATAGGAGTATTAGATATATGGTTATAACTATTTTCCATAGCCTGATGGCTTCTCTTTACACAATTTTTAACTCCAAAATTTTTCGATTACCTATATTTAAAAGTGGTTTATGAAATACTGTAAAAGTAGTTTATTAACAAAAAAATGTACATACTTGTTAATAAATAGTTTAAGTTATAATTTGTATAGTATTTTTTGTAAATAAAGTTAAATAAAACGCTGCATTTTAAAAAGCTGTTTTGTTTCTTGTTTTTTATATTGTAGCTTCAAAAAAAAGTCAAAAAGGGTTATTTATGTATATGTCTGCAGGATCTGAAAATTACTATGTATTTGATTCAGTATGGCACCAAGTACAAAGTAATAAATGTGTATCACAAGTGTGTTGAAGTTCATAGAAATAAGAAGAAGCAACTAAACTATTATTTCCATCTAACATCACCCTTTTTATATCTTATCAGAATTTCTAATGAAAATTAAATATGAATGAAGATATACAGTAGACCTAAAACATCTTATAGTAGATATAAATATCTACTATAATATCAATATCGCAAAAAGACACCGCCGCATCAAAAGGAGAGCTGAACCCCCGGCAGCCGAAGTCCGAATTACACAGGGCAAACCTTAAAAAAACAATATGGCGATATAAGAGATAGTGACCAGGCGATACGATGAACTGTGTAATTCAGGCTATTCGCCACTGCCAACAAATTGTGGCCATTTCTTACAAAAATGCGATTTTTTAGAAAGTCAAAACAGATTTCAAGAAGTTCCAAAGATGCAACAATACTTATTAACTAGCCTATGCTCCATATTATAACTTTTTTCATCTGGTGTTTTAGACGCTTCGTTTCAGACAATTGCACTTTTCTTACAAATGGTTGGGTATTGCTTAATGAATTTTACCTTGAAACTGAAGATATTCTTTCTTCATGAATGTATTGTATAAAACTTGTTCAAATTAATACCATATATTTAATTTTAGAAAAAAAAAATAGGACTACAAGGATATTAATACTCTATCTAATCTTTCACATTGATTTTATTATAGCAGAAAAATGTATTCACAGAACTAAGTGACATTTGCTTTTGTAGGGCACCCATATGAGATAAAAAATACACTTGAAGGTAACTTCATAAATGTAAGGAGCGTCATAAAAAGAACATATCAAGATTCAGCGGTCATCTCATTCCTTCTTTTTAACAAGTTTATTTGAAGTAATTGTCAATGTTATGGGGTTATAAGAGGTGAATAATACATGCAAAACAGTTAATTGTTTTTTAAAAACATTCCGTATGTGTTTCATCTTTAATAAACGGTAATTCCGTAATTAGGTATAGAATACTTGAGCCACTTGAGCTTTGGAACACTCCTCTTACCATACAATGCATTTTATATTAAATAGTCAAAAAGTATACTTAAAGCATTTTCCAACTGTCTACTATTTTATATAATAAAGTAAAAAAAATAGTATCCAATTATTATAACATACTCAGAATTTAAACTTAAATACCTAGTTCAAGTAACTGACTGTAAGGATTTACAATACTTTGGTACACTGGTTTAGAAATTTTACTCTTACATTCTACTATCTTGTAATATTTTCACACTAACACTCCCTAATGATATGAAATATCTATCGTATTATAGACTTACAGATAGAAATTCACACTAACGTGTTTGAATATAAGTTTACCAAAGATCAGAACAAATAAAATGTGATTAACAAACTTAAAAATATAAATCTAATATCTTACTTGACAGTAGTTTCAAGGTATAACTTTATTTCCCAGTAGTCTTGAACCCTTTCATGCCTTATTCTTCAATAAAGCTAATCTATTAGTACTTCTGTAAGTAGACAGTCATAATTCTTCAGCTATGGCTCATTACACCTATGAAAGGTTTGTCACTAGTTCTAGATATATTTAGCTTTAAGAATCCATTCATGGATCAGTTGTGTCCAAAATAATTGAGAAACTTGATACTAATATCAATTATTACACATATTCAATCCACTATTAACTAATTTGCACTTTCACAAGCATCAATCCAGTCGTTGTATACATCCACCGGCTCTGACAAGAAGTTTATCGTCGTTTGAAAATCCTCCAGGCAGACTCGACATGTTATTCTTGCTGTATTTCGACCCTTGTCCCTAGAAATAATACGCAATTTAATTAGTTAAATAGCACAGATTACTAACAAATAACAATAGTTAGACAAAACTGGCAAATAACTTACATTTTAACATCACAGGATTTTTCATGATTGCAGAATGGGCAGTTGAACTGTGTGTCCAGGGGTTACAATAGCTTTCCTCTTAGGCGCTGGCTTCCTTTTAGACTTCCTTCGTCCCATTTTTTGAAGATTTTGATTGCACTGCAGATACAGAAAACAAATTTGTTTATTTTCAACTGTCAAATTATAACCAAAAAAAAATAGAATATTTTAAGTGTTTTGTTCGTAAAGTATACTGGAACAGAATGTTACGCAGGAGTGTCAATTAGAGTTAATAATGAACGACGTCACCATGTGGCCATGTGGTAAATATTACTGAATTAGATATCTGAAGATGTGTGTATGAAATACAGTGTTGGTATTAAAACTAAACAACACATTTTCATAATTCTAAAGAATATGACTCATTATGCATGACCCATACATAAGACACATTACAAGAAAATTGATAGAAAACTGATCTGATCAAATTAGTCATGATCAGTCTAAGCAATCGAAAGCAACTTATATGTGACATCATCATGGAACATGGAACATAACCTAAAAAGACAGTAGGCGAACATAACCTAAAAAATTGTAAAATATTTATCGGAAAAATCTTATTCAATTAACTACAGTCAGAATAAATAGATTGACTGAAATTTTGTATCAACATTAAAGAAGCAAATTAAGGAAATATGACTTTCCAAGTGGAATTTCAAGTTGTAGTCTTAGCAGCTGGAAAAGGTTCTCGTATGTCAGAAATTACAACTGGTAAACCCAAGTGTCTTTTACCTGTCGGTCCTAAACCGCTTGTTTGGTATCCTTTATATAAATTGCAGTGTTCAGGATTTTCTGGTGGGTGTCCATATGTTAACCAAAAATATTCTTTGACTTCATCGATTTTTCAGATGTCATACTGGTAGTGTTGGAAACACAAAAGGCAGAAATACAAAATGTGTTGGAGAAAACCGATTTAGAAATAAAAATAGATTATGTTTCCATTAACGATAATGAAGACTTGGGAACCGCTGATACCCTTCGACTACTGTCTGACAAATTAAAATCTGATGTTCTTGTACTATCATGTGATATAGTTAGCGATGTAAATTTGAAAGGAGTGTTAGACGTTTTTAGGACACATGATGCATCACTAGCTTGCTTATTGTTGCACCCCCCACCAAATGAAACTATAGTAGTTCCAGGGCCAAAATCTAAACATAAACCAGGTTGGTACACTACCCTTTTATTTTCTAGATACATAATTTTTTTTAATAAAAAAAAATGTTTTAGAACGTGACTTAATAGGCATTGATGAACAAACTAATAGACTGGTATTTCTTGCATCTGCAAGTGATTTTGAAAGTGAATTATCACTTCCAACTAGTCTATTAAGAAAACACACCAGTATAAAAATTCACTCTAACTTAGTTGACACACACGTATATCATTCTAAAAAACTGGATTATCAAGTACTTAAAGAGTGAAGATAATTTTATGTCGCTTAAGGGTGAATTACTTCCCCATGTAATTAAGAAACAGCTGTCTAAGCCTCCAAAACCAGTAAATACTAAAGAGTCAATATTAACCAACACAAACAATGGAGATATATTTGCGTTTGCTAAAGAAAATGAACTTGATTTATTAATAAGAGAGGCATCTTCATATAATGATCATGTAGGGGGATATGAAACCCGTATATCATAATGACAGTATTAGATGCTACGCATATATCGCTCCGGAGGATGTTTTTGGAATGAGAGTTAACACACTACCAGCTTACTGGTCTGTTAATGCAAAGGTATGTTATATATAATAGCAAATCGGTATAACCAAACTTTTCTTTATTTATATCCACTTACTGGTAAAAATACCAGTAAATGTACAATGTTGTGAACTGTCTGACAATAAGATATTTGTTTTAGATTATGGATAAATGGGAAAAGATTACTGGAGGAAAAGAGTCAATATCGAAAAGTCCAAAGGCATCAATCTTAACAAATCAGGTGGATAATAAATGCATCATTTGGGAAGGAGCCAAACTGAATGAAAAAACTTCGTTTAAAGAGAGTATTATAGGCGCTAATACAGAAATTTCTAGTTTCAGCAGAGTATTCAATTCAATCATCATGAATAACGTTATGGTCAAAGAAAAGTAAGTCATTAACTATCAACATTATTTTATATAAGAATTGTAATATTACATGGATTTGTATAATCCAGAGAAAGGCCCCCTTTTGTCATTTATTTCCAAATTGAAATAAATATATATATTAAAGGTATTATTGCTTATTATGATCTTTAACGAAATTATAAAATAATTTAGTATGGGTCTATTTAATGATTTTCTGTTTTTAGAGTTGCTTTAGAAAACTGCATTGTTTGTGATGGAGCAGTCATAGAAAGCGGATGTAAAATTAAAGGTTGTTTGATAGGAAGTCATCATATAATTCCTGAAGAATCGGACCATACAAATGAAGTGCTTACCGAGTCAGACAGGCTAATGGAATTTTGATCTGTATACATTATTATAATCTGATTAAGACAATTCATCAAGAAATTTGTTACTAATTATTTTTTTTTTTTTCCTTTGTTTATCTTTAAATTCGTTGTCCATAAAGATATTCTTAATAAATTACGAGGAATAATACCAGACAAAATCCGCAAGCCTAGTAAAAGTTTTATAAAATTGAATAAAAAACAGTCATCTAAGAAATCAATTCATTGAATAGCAAATAGGTTTTTTGTTAATGTATATTTTTTGGTATATCATGAAAATATTTTTTTATTATACAAGGTGCGCAGAATGACCTCCCTGATTTGGGAAGGGCTTAGCTAGAGAGAGGGTGGGGGTACAGCAGTGGGTCAAAAAACAGCTGTGATGCCATTTCTATTCTAGTTCACATTATGGCATAATAGGAAGTGTACCACACTTTTGTTATCGAGGAGTGTATTCCAAATTGTGCATTGTTTGAGAACTTTGTCTGGTCTAAAATGGTATTTTCATGAACATGAACAAGGAAATGTGTGGTTCTAACAAGATGATGCAACTGCCTACACATATCTTCGATCACTCAGACTTCTGAGAGAAATATTTCCTGGACCTGTTATCATCTTCCATGGTGACATCATGTGGCCTCTTTGGTCTCCAGATTTGGCCTCATGTGATTTTTTCTCTGGGGCTATCTTAGGAACCTCCCATAAATTTAGGGAAGCCATTGGAGACAATAACTCAAGAAATTTGTGCTATTCCCAAAATGACTCGCAGAGTCCAGGATAGCTATAGGGAGAGCTCAGTATAGTGTATTGGCAATAAAGGTGGCCACTTAAGTGATGTCATTTTTAAAATTTTGATCCAAAACCGAATTCTCTGTAAGAAATTTGTATATTTCTAACATATAGATATTCTATTTGTACTGACAATGGAGGTAGTCATTTGAATGATCCCATTTTTAAAACAGGTTGACCAAAACCGAATTGTGTGTACTGTCAGAAATATATGGTTTTTATTAGCTTCCCAAATCGGGGAGGTCATTCTGCCGCACCCTGTATTTGTTCCAATTTTTATTGATGAATTGATTTATTATTACTTATACAGGGTGATTGGGAAGTATTGGGGAGGGGACAGAAATGAACATGTGACTTCGTTTGGTTAGTATTGTTCACTCATAATTTCGCAATGCCAGTCACAATTTACTCATCTAGAATATGCTGCTATGATTTTCTTTTATGGGTATTTTTAATTGGTATCTCAGTAATTGTTGATATTCGACCATAAGTTTATTACATTTTTTTGTTCAGTTTGGCCCCCGCAACACGTCCTTCGAATGTTGGGAGTTCCGCCCTAGTCATCCGATATATGTTTGTTATTAAGTTGATCTCATATTAAAATGGCTTTCAATCGTTTTCTTGGAGCAATTGAAAACATTTTTGAAACTTTTATTTCACAATACATTTATAACTTTTTAATGTTATACTTTTACACTAAATATTTTGGTTAACATTTCTGGATTACCTAACATTGTGAAAAAATATTTTACTTGTAACAGCAGTTTCTTGTTTCATTTTAGAATCAGATATTTACTTTTTCTTTATGTAAGTGATTTCACTAGCCAACTTTTTTCGTCCAGTCTAGCACCATTTGGCCGCTGTTTGGTAGATCCTCAGTGACCCACTTTGTAGAGATGTTAGGAGCCAGTACTAAGATTCCTCCAATTATTATCAACGGCCATAAAATTGAAAACACGAGCTGAATTAGTTTTTGATAGTAGAACCCATGCTCCAACAAACGACAGCACACATAGCACAACGGTTTGCGTTTCAGTGTTCCACAAAATGGGTGGTATAAATTTAACAAAGTTTGCAGTAGCTGACGCGATAGTGGCCATTATTTAACTGTGTTTAACAAACACTAATAATTTTACGTAGTGACAATGCAATGTCAGTGTCAATAGATCTGACTTAGTTTTCAGTCATGACATGAGATGGTTTAAAAATGGTCAAGGACATACCTGATTCTTAGAGTAAATCATTAGGATCCGGAAATCTGTGCCATAACGCATGGACGGCAATGCTATGATAATTAAAGTATAAACCGTATTTTTTAAGCGCCTTATAAATTATATACGCGTGTATTTCTTGCCCCTGCATACGTACGCCACTGACTGATCCTGCGAAGGCGCCGGGATTCGCGTATGCGCGGTAGTACGCCGGTCCCGTGCGGTAACGCTGGAAAGTTAAATGCAGTGTGAAGTGCATATCTCTTGATAAATGCAGTGTGAAGTGCATATGATGAGGCTTTAAAGCGATCTCAACTTAAGTGACAATTAGAGAACATGCATTATGTCTTTTCGTTGAAAAAATCTTAATTTCAAACGGTAACCGATAGATGTAAATCTAAAACAGAAGGAATTCAAGAGTAACACCCATTTATCTTCGAAAAATCTTAGCGGCAAACTGCTGTAGTTATTACTTTCTTAAAGTGTTACAATTTTTTTCTAACAATACCAGTACTATTTTGTTGATGGATATTCGAATCTAAATGTCAAGGAACATATAAAATATTAAGGAATATATAAAATATGTGATCCGTCTATTGTAAAATCCTCGTAATTTTCAATAATCTTTTTCAATACATTCACAAATGGTAACGACTGTGCCATTATTACAATAATCCACCAAAATTCATATAATATGTAAATACACTACACGAACTCTAAAAGAAATACGTACACGGTGCAAAATACGCATGTACACACGTTTATTAGTTAATCAGTCATGCCATGACACATAAAATTATTTTGACACTCGACGTTCTACCGTTCGTCTCTCTCGCGTCGAGCTAACTTACTAATGCTTACTCGACGACGGAACGATCGCTACTCTATAGGGATAAATTGCATATACCCTTTCCCCGAACCTGCCGCGGAAGAGTTTTAGTGCCGTTACCAGTCACGGTCAGTGGCGTACATATGCACAGTCAACAAATACACGCGTACATAATTTACAACGCGTTTAAAAAATACAGTTTATACTTTAATTATCATAGAGTTTTGTAGTGCCGACCCTACGTTTTCCGGACTCTAATTATGACTAGTGAAGGTCTTAGAAAAATTCTTCCAAAAAATTGAAATTATCAAGTTACCTGAACTGGTGCACCATCTTGTTGGAAATTGCCAATAGAAATTAACCTTCTTTTCGATAAGGCCGCCTTCACTCCAACTTTTTGAAAATGCAGAGGCTTCTTTACAAAATAATGTGGATTTTAATTTTCGTTATTATGCATAATACCCATTTCTACTCTGAAAATTGCATTCGCTGCAGCTGCTCGTTTGATAAGAATTCTTGGACTGAGCTTAGACGATAGACGTGCATATTCAGGTCACATTTCAGAATACATACTACAAGAATATAATATAATTCAGAATTTACTATACTGCAGAACTATATTGCAGGTTCCATAGAATACATTTACTTGCTGGCTTAAATGCCGAACAGTGGTTTTGGGTGTTCATTAATAATTTGCCTCACTCCTTCAACTTTTTGTGCAGTGCGGGCTTTAGGTACGTCTATACTTATGCGCTTTCGTGTTCAACTTGCGCTTCAACTTGCACTTCATCTTGCGTTTCATCTTGCCCCTAATGCATGCCTTTTGATGAATGCATGAAACATATGCAGCTAACTGTTCACATCAATTCACCTTCGGCTGTATAGACGTGCATAATTTAAGTTCAAAATTAACCTTAAAGTTAGTGGGCACATTGTTACAGCCTTAAAGTAACTGCGCAGATATGGATGTAACGGATGCCACTTTGCTCGTGCATGTTAGTGCAGCTTTTCTAATAATCAAAAAATCAAAAGAAAGGCGGAATAAGCGACGGCGTGTATGGATGAAAGAGTATATGAAATGTAATTTTGAAAATACGAAAGAATTGTGTCTTAGAAATTGTGTTTAGAAATTTTACGTGCATGTCCAAAATGAACTTTTTACAAGCTTCTGGAGCTTGTAAATCAATAAAATCAATAAAAAGTAGCGTTTCTTCTGTGGAAAACATAATTAAACGCAAGGTATAACGCACGAATATCCATTAGCCTTGGAACTATGTTCCTCATCGGTTGCGCTTGTAGATTGGTATCGTTCAACTCGTCTAGCGCATGCGGTAGTTGCATTCCTTACCTACATCTGAGGCATGAGTTAGATGCAAGATGATGACGCACGCGAAAAATGCACAAGTGTAGACGTACCATTAGATCTCTCTCTGTCTTGGGGCGGCGGCCGGCCCGCGCGCCCGGCCCCGCGGCGGGGGGCCCCCCGCCGCGGGGGGCGCGCCCCCCCCCCCCCCCCCCCCCCCCCCCCTCCGGCGGCCCCGGGGGGGCCCTTGGGGGGGGCTGGTGCCCCTCCTCCCCCTTTCTCTTCGGCCCCCCCTTGCCTCCCGCCCCCCCCCCCGGTTTTTATTTCCCCCCCCCCCCCCCCCGCCCCGGCCGCCCCCCCCCCCCCCCCCCCTTGGGGGGCCCCACCCCCCCCCTTTTTTTTCCCCCCCCCCCCCCCCCCCAGCTTTCTTTGGAAGTTCCTTTCTCCCCCTTTTTTGGTGGCCCCCCCCCCCCGGGGGAAACCAAAAACCCCCTTTTTTCCTTTATAAAAAAAAAAAAAAACCCGCTCCCCCCGCGCGCACAACAAAAACCCCCCCCCGGATGGGCCCCCAAACCCCGCCCCCGCTTTTTGGGGGGGCTTAGGCGGGCCCCCTTCGGGGGTTTAACAAGGTTGCCTAGCGCCTGTTCACGCTTCGTGCTTCTTTAAACAAAGCCACATACCGCATATTAGTCAAAACTTGTCGAAACTGGCGAAACTGGCGAAACTGGTCGAAATCCATGACTACGTTTAGAAATCCTGTTTGAAAATTTTGAAAGGCGTCTCGTGTAGAATAAACCAACTGGCCATCAGCTCTTCTACCATTTCTAAAGTAACTTTCTATCACAAAAGTTTTGTGTTTTGCCGTAATTGTTTAATTACATTTTCTTGATTCCAAAACCTTCAGAAATTCTACATACGGACAGTTCTAAGAAAATAATTCGTGCAAAAAAACAAAAAAAAAACATCTTGGGTGTTCCATTAAATAAATGTTGTTTCGTTTTATGACTGTTATTAGTCATGATGCTTAGTTATCAATTTTGATAAATGTAAAAGATAATACAGAAAATTTACCAAAACTCTTACTTTTTTTTCTATATCGTATTAAACCATGTAGGTAGATGTCAAAATATAAACGAAAACTCTGTACTTGAATATTGTATACCCCTTAAAAAACAGGAGCAAAGGAGCACATATTTCATTATTACGATATGACAATTTTAATTTTCACCGGCTGCTTTGATACCGCAAGACGAAATCATTTTATTTGGCGCCCATAAATTGTACCTATGGTAATCGGATTCCATTTGTCACACATAAATCCTAAACATTTCAGTCTCAAATGCCGATACACGTTAACCTTTGAACTCCATGATACGCAGTTACCATGCCTGCCTCACGAAACTGCGAAAAAAGAGGAAACCGAATCGTTGTCGTCCAACCGTGGAAATTTTGTTTCGACGCTCAGCTACATCGTTGTACCTACGTCTGCATCCGAAATATTTCATAAAATACCATCCAAAAACTCTAATGCCGAGAGCAAATATCCAAAAATAAACATAAATATATCCGTCCGACGTTTTACCGTCATATGCCATCGTAAGCTCATCCATGTCGAACGTAATTGCGGTAAATGAAATGGAAAACCCGGGAAAATTGTGAACATAGTGTATCTGAATTAAGAAGGCCTGCGTGCACTAGAAGGAAACGCTTCTTCATACAGTGTGTGCCAGTTTGATCAGGAACAGTCAACATAAATTTTACTGAACTACAGACATATATAGAGACGTCCAAAAAAAACGTCATCAACTCTGGCCATGAACGAGTGAGATGGAAATAGCGGTCATGTCTAAGCTTTTCGGTTATGTCAAACTTTTGACAAGTGACTGTCACAATTTGTAAAATAGACAATGGCTGTCATATGATGTGACAGTCTTGACAAGTAAATAAGGTTATAAATTCGATTAAGAATAGAAATACCTCTTTTTTTCTCGGCCAACTTTGATGACGTTTTTTTTGGATGGCTCTATACATAGGTACATACATACATACGTACATGATTTCAATTACTTATTACGTTTTTATATACCTACCACAAAAGGTTTCATACAGTGGAGGATTTACAAATTTGCCGCCAGTAGGCTATTCAATTTTTGCCGCCCCTACTAACCTCTGAAATTCGATACCCTAGTTCGCAATAATATTAATTATATTTATTCTTTAATTATTATAATTTATTAAATTGTGTGAGTGGACCTAGTAACATTTAGGTACATGGAGAAAAAAATTATAGAAGGGTAAAAAAAAAAAAGAAAAAAAAAAAAAAAAAAAAAAAAAAAAACCCGGAGGAAAACTGGAAAATATTAAAAAAACACAACCACACAAGTTCACACTTTATTAATTTTTCATATACAGACGTTAGTGTTCAGTATACTGTACAGTACTAAAATATTGAAATTTTTGTTAAATTTTCGAGACTCGTTTTCTCTATGTATATAATGTTTTTTTTATTTCTGTAAGATACAAATTTTTGGGCCAAATTTGCCGCTCCAAAAATCTGCCGTCCAAGGCTCCAGCCTACTCAGCCTGCTGGTAAATCCGCCACTGGTTTCATATTTATCAAAAACGGTGCAACATAGCAATTCCACTAAACAAGAGCACGAATTGGTATTATAAAATATCTTAAAGTTTTCAAACTAGATTTAATGTCAAAAATTTGAAAAAAAAAAAGTTAATTAAAAACTTATGTTAGCCACCCAAGAAGCACTCTTGTGATCGCTATATAAAAAATCTCATTTATAGTGAGATGATTTGTTACTAGAAGTTTATTGATTATGCTAGGTTTAGACTATTTATTACAAGAAAGATTAACATACCGACAACATGTAAAGGGCTATATAATATTTTTAGGGCTATTTAGCCAATAAAAATGTTAAAAGAATATGATAAAATTATATTTCTACTTCCACTACGTGGATGTGGATGTAACATTACACAGTGTGATTCAACAAGGACATTTATATTTTTTTAGTATACAGATACGAATTGAAGCTTATACTCTGGTATTGCTCTTACAGGCCACTAGTCGTACGCTATTACGTAAGTAAATCAAATTATTTTTTTTGGTCTGTTTAGCTTAAAATAAACTAAACTCTGAAAGGGCACTCAATTGTGCATGAAAAGGATATTCTTATTTAATTTATAATTTTGAAAACTTTATCGGTTTTTGAGTTATTTTTGTTAAAGGGTTCAATGTATTTTGCTTATGAAATTTTAAAATGCAGTTGGCTTTACAATTAGTAATATTACTTTACATTGTTTCGAAGTACCTCAGTTTCTTTCATCATTTTTGTCAATTTTTTGTTTCGATAAATATTTGCTATTTTTAATTCTGTTACTTAATAGGAGGACCGAATAATATACTCCCTTTTTCTGATTTAATAAGTAATTTGTAGCAAAAATCCTAACTAATATTATAATAAAAAAATCACACATGATAATGACTTTTGCAAAAGCGAGATAAGTGTTATCGATTTGTGTCTTAATATAGAAAATGCTTCTGGACGTGCGTATATGCAGACTGTTTACGAGGAAATAGCGCGACATGCAACATGTTTGAATTTCAATGGGCACAGCTGGCCTGAAAAATATTGTAAAGGAAATATAAAAACAAGAATAAATATTAACACTTATCTTTTTCATTTTTGTTTATCATGGGCTTCCAAAGACTACCATCTTTTGTTTTCTTATAGCCACATACATTTTTTGTTATATAAATCGATTTAACGGCGTCTTTTATATAGGATTACAAAAATGTAGTCTAGCTTTGCGACAATTGCGTTGCGTTGACATGCGCGGTGAACATGATAGAAAACGTGGGCATTACGTACGGTTAGAAAATATGAATAGCGTGAATAGTAGCCTTGCGTGGAATGTGGTCGACGATATTTACTTTACACCTTTTTTTTGTCAAATATGTATAAGATTTTCCATTGCCTAGAAGCCAATATTGCGTAAAACATATTTACATAAGACATAAAACATATCAACGTGTCATGGATCAAAGAAGAGATACGTAATAAATTTCTGTGGCTGACAGTGGACGAAACACCATATTTTGCGGTAATAAGGTCGTTAATACCCCCTATATTGATAGCTAATAAACGAGTTTTGCAAATAGCGGCTAAAAGTATATAAATACTAGTAATACATGTATTGTCCTCTGTAGATGTAAAAAATAATAATGTACTGATGTTTGTGACAACAAACAAATGTTAGTGATACAAACAACTGTGCGAAATTCGTGAAAATAATGTGCGTGTTGTGTCGTCCTCTGTCCATGTGAATTTTATTGACTATTTTGAATTTGTATCTTTAACCTCAGTAGATGTGGAACGATCATTTTCCCTCTACAACCATATATACAGGTCGAATCGCTCACATTTAACGAGAATAAATGCAGAAAGACTACTGGTCGTGGCAACGTACGGTCAAGCAATGAGGACAGTCGGTGTTTCTGAATGACACAAGCAATAAGTATACCTGTACATACATTATTTACACATTTTTACTCATTTCTTTTTGATCTCTCATCTAATCTTCCGGCAATATCATGAAGGACAAACTATTTTGTCGTATTATTATTCCTTTTATACCACAAATAATGATTTTTATCACATATATATGACAGACTATCGATCGAGCACCAAGCCACCGTAGTCTGAAATCCTCGTATTTCGCGCGCGTTGGCGAGGGTACACAGTTTCCCAGCCCTCGTTTTTAATCGGACTTTTTCGGTGACTGGTAATGTTTGGAGACGATTGCAGCAGACAGACGTTGTTAAATCGTTCGAAAATCAGCTGAACGGGTCACACTTGTTGAGTGACCTTTTTTTAGTGATTGTTTATTTTCTTCGCTGAGAAGTGTGTTTTTACTGTTTTTGATTGTGAAACGTTTCAAAATGAATTCGGTGGAATTTTTATTGACTAATAAAGATATTACATACGAGATCTGAACGGAAATTAAACGGTTAGGAAGGCCGATACCATAACAACATATTATTTCCAAAACAGACGTAGGAAAATCACGAAATTATTCACGAAATTTTAATAGTAGTGCACGACAGATTTAAGTGGTTATACGGGTGTCCTAAAAGAAACAAACTGTTTTGTTTTATTTGTTTAGTGATGGGTGGCAACAAAAGTGCATGGACTCAAGAAGGGGTGAGTGATTTAAAATATTTAAATGAACGAGCTAAGAAACATGCTAGCTACAATGAAAAACATTTACATAACATCTTAGATTTTAGTGTGTTGGGAAAGGTAGACATAAGGCAACAGCTTGATAGTGCTTATCGTGAAAATATAAGACGTCACAATGGAAATGTGGATAAAAACAGACATATTTGAAACCAAATAATTAATTGTATTAAATTTTGTGAAACAAATCCGGGACTTTAATGAAAAGGCGATTAACATTTTTGTGAACAATAAGGACAGGCGAGCTGATTTCCTCTACAAATAACGGTAAGATACCTATATCAAATTTTCATATCACATGTTCATAAAAAATCAAAAACAATCATATTTTTTCACATGTTGCCACCCATTATTTTAATATATTTAAGCCCTCAATATTCGTGAATAAATATTATTTCAAAAAGCTACCAAATCCCAAAAATTATTCTTGTGAAAGTCTATATTTTTGTATAATAGAATCTTTCATTGAAATTCTGAAGTGTCAGTAAAACGCATGACCTTGAAAATTTTAAAAATTTTCGCCTGCGGCGCCATTGGTAGCTAATGAGTATTCCTACTGACACACCCTGTGCCCATCCATGTAACACACCTACAAGCCGCCACTGATTTTGATTACACAATCAGTGAACCCAAAAACAAAGAGAGACCGTAAATGTCTTTGCGATAAATTTTGCGGTAGATACTGCAAATATTTTTGTTTCCGATTGATAAGCAAGAGTGCTTCAGCCACGCTTTTAGGTCGAAGCTAAATAGGAAAAGAAAACAAGACGGCAATCTCCCGCTGTTTGCGGGGAAAAACGCAAACCGGCGATATTTTTTGCGTGTCGGAAAACGTGACGGCCGCCTATTCCGACGCAACCGACGCCGAAATTTCCGCCCGCTGACCGTAGTCGAACCCCAACTCGCGTCCCGAAAGCATCCCCGGCGTCAGGAGCGTCGTCTTGGCATCATCCGCGCGCCGCTCTCGCGAATCCGTTCAAAACTTTCGAAATAGTCCAGCGTCCGCGGTCCGTGCACGCTTCCTTCAGCCGGCGGGATGGGCGTCAACAACTTCTTGCTGGTGGTCGGTGTCTTCGTCGGCCTCTTCGCCGCCGCCGTCGCCCTCAAATGTTACCAGTGCGGAATGTACAACGACGGCGTGGGCTCCATAACGCCATGCCTAAACGAGACGTACATGAAGCTGATCGAATGCCCGATGAGGGAAAACAACTACTGCATCGTAAGTTTTTTTTTTATTTATTATTATATTTAACTACCCAGGCGCACAGATGCAATCATAATTAAATTGTGACACTTAATTCTATGGGTATTAAGATATACAAATGTATTTTTTATTTTCATTAAAGTTACAAAATAGAGTCGTAGCTCCAGGTAACATGAAACAAATTTTTTCTGGAGGAATAAATCGGCGTACACTGTAGCAATCTTCGTACACCACTTGTTTCTTTTTTTTCCACAATTTGTCTTAATCTACATCAGTTTTTCTTTGGGAATACCCGTTTTATTTTTTTTAAATTCCGGAATTGATATCGATTTTACTTTTTTTTTTAATTTGTTCTTAAAAAATCGACCTTAAATTGTTTATTGCAAATCTAATAATTATTTATCAATCGCAAAAAATCGTATGTAATTCGATAGATAATCTATATAAGAAGCTACAATTAAAATTTCAAGTTTATCGGATAAAAATTGAGCTAGCTACGTTTTACGGCAATTTGAAAAACAGTTTCGAGAAAAACGCGTTTAAAATTTGAAATCGTATTTAATCATATAAATAATACGGCTATTGTAGCGTCATATTAGCTTCCCTAAGGTTGAATAACGCCATGTGTATACATCATTTGTATACATATCATTTGTATCGACGAAAACTACCAATAGAACTATAATAATACAGCAGAGCGGCTTTTTCGAACGTTCTGGACCGCTAAGACATGTTCGGAAAATAAGCTGTAAAATTTTTTAAAAGCTTTCCTCCCCTCCAGAATTCTTTTTGAATATCATTCTTAGATAGTGTATACATCAGAAAATAAAAAAAAATCCTTTCAAAAAAAGGGATCAAGAATTCAGAAACTTCAAAAAACTCAAAAAATAAAAAAAAATCGAAAACGTCTGCCGCGACTGATTATTATATTGGCTTGGCTTGGCTTTTCTTTTTTATACTTGTGATTCTTTCGAAATTTCGAGATCTGTAAAAGTTGTGGTAATTTGAATTGTTATATCATCTGAATATTTCGTTTTTGAAATTTTACAATAGCTGTATCTAAGCAAAATTAAAATAGCAAAATTGATGAGATAAGTTTTTATATTATTCACTTGATAATTCTGAAAAAATAACAAAATAAGTGCAAAAATTTAACGTCATTTCCAAGATCTTCTGGTGAGGCAGACGTTTTTTGATTTTTTTTCGCGTTTTATTTGAAGTTGGTTTGCTAGTATTGTCTTCCACTTCTAGTAGAACAGGTTTAGTAATCATCCCGTAAAATATGATATGGGTTTCAAACTACCTTACGAAAATATAAGAATTTCAAATTCCATCAGCCACTGATACTCAGTCATTGAGAAAAAACAGGTTTTTAACGAACCTATAAGGTATGTTTAAAAAAATATCTGTAAAAGTTATTTGAATTGAAGGTAATTTGAATTGTTATTTCATCCTAACATTTCGTTTTTGAGATTTTACAATAGCTCTATCTTCAAGCAAAATTAAAAGTTTTCAAAAAACGTGAGAATAAAAGTTTTTATATTCACTTGATAATTCTGAAAAAAATAAAGAAATAAGTCGATTTCAAGATCTGGTGAGGCAGACGTTTTTTGGTTTGCTATTATTTTCTTCTACTTCTAGTAGAATAGGTTTTGTAATCACCCCCTAAAATATGATGTGGGTTCCAGACTACCGTACGACAATACAAGAATTTAAAATTCCATCAGCCACTAATACTTAGTTACTGAGTTTGAAAAAAAAATTAATATAATTATAATTTTTTTAACAAACTTATAAGGTTTTTTTGACAACTTTTGTACCCTACTTATATTTTAAAAAAATAAGAGAAAAAAATGTATATATTTATACATACATTTTTTTTATAATCACCAATTAAATACAAAGTTTTTCATACCTGTGATTTTTTCGAAACTTCAAGATCTGTAAAAGTTTCAAAAGTGGTAATTTGAATTGTTATTTCATCTCAATATTTCGTTTTTAAGATTTTACAATAGTAATAGGGTACACTCAAGCAAAATTAAAATTTTTCAAAAAAAAGAACATGATAAAAAAGTTTTTATATGCACTTGATAATTCTGAAAATATAAAAAAAATAAATTTGCAAAAATTTCAAGTCACAAAAAAAGTCACAAAAAATTATTTCCAAGATCTGGTGAGGCAGATTTTTTTTATGTTTCATTTGAGGTTTTTTTTTTTGCTATTATAGCCTTTTACTTCTAGTAGAATAGATCTAGTAATCAATAATCATCCTATAAAATATGATGTGGGTTCCAAACTATCGTACGACAATACAAGAATTTAAAATTCCATCAGCCACCAATACTGTCACTGAGTGAAAGAAGTAATTTTTTTAACAAACCTATAAGGTATTTTTGACAACTTTTTTTTCACCTTATTGTACCCTGCTTCTACTTAAAAAAAAAAAAGAAAAAAATGTATATATTTATACAAACATTTTTTTGATAATCACAGTTTTTATATGCAGTTGATAATTCTGAAAATATAAAAAAAATTGCAAAAATTTCAAAAAAGACAAAATTGTGACATAAAAAAAGTCAAAAAAAAATTGTAAAAGATCTGGTGACAGATTTTTTTATTAGTTTCATTTGAAGTTTTTTTTTTGCCATTATAGCCTTTTACTTCTAGTAGAATAGATCTAGTAATCAATAATCATCCTCTAAAATATGATGTGGGTTCCAAGCAACCTTAGGAATTCAAGAATTTTAAATTCCACCAGTCACTGATACTTAGTGATTCAGTTTGAAAAAAAAAAAAACTTATTACTTAAAAATTTTTTTTACGAACGTACAAGGTATTTTTGACAACTTTTTTCACCCTATTGTAACCTGTTTATATGTACTTTTTCAATAAAAAAAAGACCGCACTGCATTCGTTCCGGAGCTCCGAAGTTAACAAGACATCCTGAGAACTACTGCAACAATTGACATGAAATTTGGAATAAGTATACATAGGTACATATTTTCTCCATATACAGGGTATACAATATTATACTAGACATGAGTATATGATGATTTAAACTAATTTACCTTCGTCCAAAAATGCTTCTTAAATGAGCTGAACTTTTTGAAGGTGAAGCTTTCAAGTAATATCTCAAAAAAGCCGTTACCTATAAAAATCGAACTTGGCACAATGACTAAACTTTGAATAACAAATCGGTTATTGTAAATAAATTCTCTGTTAGACGTTTATGTCAGATGGTACTCATTTCAAGCAATTAGATATTAAATTTCTTTCTCTTTCTTCAGTCTAAATCTTTTGAAAATCATGTTTTCCAAACAGGGTATACCTACTTAAATTTTATTTTTGGAAAACAATACAAAACAATGATTTACAGTTAACAGAAATGCCGAAATACAGAAATACCAAAATAAACTAAATGTAATAACAACAACAGTCCTAATTTTAAACGATAACCATGTAAAATTTAATTAAAAAAGTATTCTTTTCTGTAGAGATCCTCATTCTTATAAAAATTATATGGTTATTTAATTACAAGCCTTTTAAGTAGGTACTCACTCTAGGCTGATTACGATTTATAGTGGAACCGCATAAACTTTAAGACTTTACGTAAGTTCCCCCAAATACTGAAGTCATATGGATTTAGATCTGATGACCTTAGAAGCCAACTCGTTACCAGCTTTGAGCGAGATTAGCTTTGATATTGAAGCTTTTAGTAGGTTTTGAACATCAAGTTATATCACTAAGGCATTATAAACATTAAACTACAAATTTTTAAATAAAAATCTGATGGCAGGTACGTTTTTAAATGTGTCACGGTGTATAAAATATCTTAACCCATTAACGCCCAAACGGACAAAATATTTCGTCCTTTTTGGAGCGTCAATCTCGAAGGGAAATTAATGAATTCACTCAATAAAAAACCACTTATCCTAATGTTTTCGGATGTGATCTTTCGATTTCCGGGGTTCCGATTCAGAATTGTGATTAAATGATCTAGAAAAAAAAATATGGCTGACTTTATGGAGAAAAGTGCTGAAAATTTGGGGATATTTTTTTTATATTTTTTTTTAGTCCAAAAAGGACTCTAACCTACTCGGATTGTGGAGGGAGGTGGAAGCAATAGTTGGAGTTGATGATAGGATTTTTTTTGTCGACCTCAACTGACCCTAATCTTTTCAAAATGGCGGACATTGCATAAAATCTCATGAAATATGAATTTTTCTATAATATTAACGAGAAAATAATGTTATTGTGAGTTTTTCTTGTTCCACAGTCATTTTCCCTCAATCAAAACAATACTACAAAATATATTTGACTGAATTTTCAATTTTCAATGATGGCGGATTCAAAATGTCGGCCGGATTTCCCAAGAAATGGCGCGTTTTTCATTATAAAAAAGTAAAGAGGAGTTTGTAATTATAATATTCCTGGTGAAAAAAGTCTGAAATCCAAGATGGCGGATTCAATATGGCGGACATCATTCTTGAAAACGGAAAAATTGCAGTCATATTTTACGTAGAATTCTGATGGAAAATGTCTTCTCAATCTTTTTCATAAAAATGTGTTCTATTTGAGCAAACAATTATTTGTCATCCTAACCTCAAAACGAGTTTTTTCCGATGTTAACACTTAGGGATGCTCGGGCATAAACTACTCGCCGGAAGTACACAGCCTACTTGTTTCTCGTGGTACATATACGATTTTTTTCGCACACCCACCAGAAAGTACGTTTTACGTAATAAATATGCGAGGAAAGTCTCGGCGAAAAAACCATTTTCAATGCGCCTACATCCCCTAAATGCATAATATATAATTCTCATGACGAAATCATGAGAATTATACCATATCCTCAACACATCCGAAACACAAATTATATATCCTCAATACCGGTAAAACCTCGTTTTGAGGTTAGAATGACAAATAATTGTTTAACTCAGATGGAACGCATTTTTATGAAAAAAGATTGAGAGGACATTTTCCATCAGAATTCTACGTAAAATATGTAATTTTCCGTTTTCAAATTTTGAATTTTCAAGAATGATGTCCGCCATATTGATCCGCCATCTTGGATTTCAGACTTTTTTCACCAGGAATAACTCAAAATGTTACTAAAACATGAAATGACATAGGAAAAGTATAATTACAAACTCCTATTTACTTTTTTATAATGAAAAATGCGCCATTTCTTGAGAAATCCGGCCGCCATTTTGAATATGCCATAAATTGAAAATTTAGTCAAATATACTGTAGTATTGTTTTGAGTGAGGAAAATGACTGTGGATCAAGAAAAACTCACAATAACATTATTTTCTCGTTAATACTAGAGAAAAATTCATATTTCATGAAATGTTATGCAATGTCCCCCATTTTGAAAAGATTAGAGTCAATTGAGGTCGGCAAAAAAATCCTATCATCAATTCCAACTATTGCCTCCACCTCCCTCCACAATCCGGAGTAGGTCAGAGTACTTTTTTAGACTAAAAAAATATATATATAAAAAAATCCCCAATTTTTCAGTACTTTTCTCTATAAAGTCAGCCATATTTTCTTTCTAGAGCAAATGCAATCTGCTGAAATGCAAACAATTCTGAAATCGAAAGATCAGATCCGAAAACATTGGGATAAGTGGTTTTTATTGAGTGAATTCATTAATTTCCATTAATTCATTATTCCAGATTGACGCTCCAAAAAGGACGAAAAATTGTGTCCGTTTGGGCGTTAATGGGTTAAATTAATGGGGTTTTGAGCTAAAGCCATATTGGAGAAGTTGTCGATATAAACAGTATAATTGTATTTTTTTACAACAAACAAACATTTGTAGACATTTGTTTGTGTAGAATATACCAGCCTCCCTCCCTTCACGAATTTTCCGCTGTGGAGCGAGATTAACACGAAATAAATTATTTATATACCTAACATAGTATTTTATACATTTTTTAAACAGTGTTCCAAATACCGCACTAATAAATCTGTATTGAATATAGTCGAATGCATATGAGATACGAGGCATAGATCATAAAAAACTAGCTGTGCAGACAGTGATTTATTTGACAGTGGTTTTTTTGACAGATTTATATATCTAGACCATAAATTATTCAATAGAACCAGGTACGTTAAGAAGAAAAGTTTTAGGAATACATGAATTTAATTACTTTACAAAAATATCAGTTGGATTAGATGAATCCAAGCCAAAGATTATATAAAAATAGTGCAGTAGGAATACATTTTAAGACGGCATTTTTATATGAACAATCTACGAATATAGAGTACACTCAATAACTTTTTAACAGAAAGAAATACTCGCTTTCGGGCTTTGACTGTTATAGATGATTCGATATTTGGACTGTTTTGGCATATTTCACGTTTCACGTTTTAACTAATGTAACTGGATCTGAGAAATAAATAGGAACTATTTTTCAATGGTACACCCTGTATATTTTTGTACCATTTCAATATTCAAATCGTTGTAAGAAGGCATTAAAGTAATTAATATGTATTAAAACAAATCCTCAAAATTTCTATTGTTATTTTTATACCTAGAGTGCTGTGGATATAGAATAAAAGGGCACAATTGAAGCATTCTAATTTTATCAGCAAAATGTAAGAATTTCATTTACATTAAAATTATAAACTTAGGAATTTTTTTATTCCAAGGGCACATTATGTGTTTAAAATCTTTCCTCCTTTGAAAATTCCTCCTTTCAGTGATTTAGTTCCTATTTATTTCTTAAATCTAGTATCGTACCGAAACGCGGAAATCTCTTTCCGTTCAAAGGTTATTGTGTGTACCATTTCTTTGTAGACATCCGGTATATGGATTTGCTAAGAAGTCTGAAAACGGTGTGTCACACAAAAACGACTGAAGCTAGGATCTCCAATTTTGACACGGAAACATATATTTTATTATTTATTACTAAGTATTAAGCCTTTCAGAGTGTTTGATTCATCATTCTAATATTTCTTTAAATATAGGACTAATTAAAAAAGTATAAGAATAAAGGTTATGTTACTTAATTTAGCTACAAATTGTCCTTTTCAGAGAAAAAAAGCATAAAACAATTATTTTTTTATTGGCCAATTTATTCGTCCATTTCACATAACCCATAAATTGTAGACTTTTCATCATCGTTGACCAATTGTAGAGAACCCTTTCAGACCATTCCCTGTAACTTACGTTGTAAAAGCTCGAATAAATTTATAAGGGGCAAAAGATGGTGGAGCCGAGTGAAATTAACTCGGTAAAACAATTAATCCGTCACCCCCAAAATGGGGAAGCATTTATAATTGATGATTAATAACCACATGCACATAACATTAATTATGTAGGGGAAATGATTCGGTCGAAATGTGGTGCTTCGGTTGCTATTACCCACGCAATTAAAAAAATACTGACGCGCTTATATGGTACTGGGTGTTTCGAAATGCTTTTCATATTTCTCCATCATATTTTAAAAGACAATAATAGCAAAAAAAACTTCAACTCGAACTTGCAAAAAAAAAGAAAATTTAAAAAAATATTTGCGAAATATTTTTTTATCACCATAAAGTCTGTTTATTCCCGTGACTTTTCGGAACCTCGAGATGTATTAAAATTGAAATTTGGAAATTTGTATTTATATTTCATACAAGTATTTCGTTTATAATATTTTACAACAATGTTAAATTATAATACACGGTGGAGACTTTAACTGGAATATATTCGCTAGCGGGGTGGTGAATGATTTTTCAAAAAATTCCCGAGACACGTCAACTTTTAAATGTATTTACCTACATTTTGCAAGTAATGTGAAAAATATAGCCCTTCAGGGGTGGCTGAAACCACCCTCGACATGATTTTTTCAAATGCAACCCTATGGCTTGTGACCCCTCATTGTAAAGCTGGTGGAAAGAGGAATCCAACGCACTGATCAAATTTTAATTTTTGTATGTTTGTAGGGTTGCATACAATTAAAACAATTTAAAAATTAAATTTTTTTAGTTCAAAAGCTCACTTGGAGCCCAGCGTGTGGTTCCCACAGCTGTCCGTTCTATCCTTTAGTGCAGTCTGGGTGAAACCCACTTTTAGGATTCCCACAAAAAAACGGGGAAGACAGCTTGCCACCATTCCGCCTCCCAATCCACCTACCGGGAAAACCCAGCCACGGGAATGGTGGGGCCCCCTTGCGAAACCAACCCCGCGAAGTAGTTTAGGGGTGGAAAAAATGACATAGCATGGATATGGAGAAAAAGTATGCTTAGGTGTCATCAAAGAAGGTCCAAATTCTAATCTTGTATTATTCCGGCCCATACATTAGTTTTCTGTTGGCGCTGGGTATGAAGTTCCCTCATCCAATGGGGGTTCTCTTCAGCCCAGTAACGACAATTTTGGCGATTTACGTGCCCATGTAATGTAAAAGTAGCCTCGTCAGAGAAAACTATCCACTCTAAAGATAACTGGTTTTGATCAATACAAGTCATCAATAAATCGCAAAATTCCACTCGTCGATCTGGATCATCTTCAAGTAGCTCTTGAACAGCTTGCATTTTATATGGGCGTTTTTTCTCATATTTAAGTATTTTTTAAAACTGTTTTGTGATTAAGATTACTATCACGGGCCAGTTGACGGGCTGGAGTGATTGGATTTTCTTCTAGAGCAAGCAACAAATTCAACTTCGTGTCGTCATCAACAACAGCCTGCCTCTTCTCTCGATACTTTCCTGACATGACCCATCTCTCGATATTGTGTCTCAATTTTACTAATGGTACCTTGATTTAGTGGTGGCAAGTCAGGATGCGTTTCTCGAAACAAGCGAACAACTTCGCATTGAGTTCGCGCCCTATCACCATATCCAATCATCATCAAAATTTCGATTTTTTGTGATTCAGTTAAATAAGACATGTTCACCAATTTGTGGCAAAAAAATGCTTGGAATTTTTTGTGGGGACATATGAAAAGTAAGGTTTACATTCAAAACTAAACAACACACATTTTGAGTACGAAATTGTTGCGTGGGGTAAAAATAAATTAAACTATAAAATTACGTTTTAATTGTATGCAACCCTACAAACATACTAAAAATTAAAATTTGATCAGTGCTTTGGATTCCTCTTTCCACCAGCTTTACAATGAGGTAAAGGGGTATTTGAAAAAGTAGGGTAGTTTCAGCCACCCCTGAAGGGCTATATTTTTCACATTACTTGCAAAATGTAGGTAAATACATTTAAAAGTTGACGTGTCTCGGGAATTTTTTGAAAAATCATTCACCACCCCGCTAGCGAATATATTCCAGTTAAAGTCTCCAACGTGTATAAAGTTTTTATAATGACTTGATATTTGTGGAAATAAATATTTTACAAGCCGTTTCCAGGATTTTCTGATGAGGCAGATATTTTTTTATTTATTTATCTTTTGTAAGTTCATACGAAGTACTTTCGCTATTATATTATTTTTAAGTGTAATAATGACCCTTTAAAATGTGAAGTGAGGCTCATTTTTCGTTACGAAATATGACAATTTCCAGTTCTAAAGGTGTCAATTGTCACGAGTACCTAATTCTCCTTATTACGGTTCTGTTTAGGGTCCGCGATTTCTAGACTTTACTTGTAGTTAGAAATTTTGGAATATTTTGATAAACCTTGTATTTAATGATTGAAAGGACTCAGTCAAGTTTATGTCCATGAAAGTATGAAATGTAATGAAAATGAAAAAGAAAATTGGAATTTGTATTTTTTTAATTTCAGTAATGTGCTAGTCATCTTTTAAGTACCTATGAATATAATTTTGGCCAAATTGCACATGACACTTTATTACTTGTACATCAAGTTTGGCACTTGAAACACAATAATGTCGAAAATCGCGTTTCTGATAAATATTATTAGAAGTTTTCAAGAGAAAAAAGTTTGTCCTTATACGGGATGTCTCACCGCGGTGGGCCTATATACTGGGACCATAAAGTAATTGCACACCCTGCGTGTTTTTAAATTTAGACATAAAAAGTAAGGTAACTAAATTCAGCATATATATGTAATACATACACATAAACTCACCAAAAAAAATATTACTAGAATATTGAAGAAAAATTACATATGAATAAAAATTTTAAAAGTGCATTTGGGAGCGCCCATTTTACATGAAATCAAGCAAACTCTTATATTCTACCATTCTAGTAATATTTTCTTGGAAGTTTATGTTTGTTGTATTATTATTGTTTGTTGAGTTTATGTGTACATACACAGGGAGGGTGTTCCTGAAAGGTATGTTATAAATTTAACGACGTATTCCAGGATCAAAATAATGACGAGTTAACATAATTTTTGTACCTTTTTTGTCCAACTAGGGTTCGTTTTGGTGTGAAAAATTGAACACGCACTTTTAAAATAACGCAAATAACGAAATAAACTAATAACTAACAGTAATACTAATTTATATACAACAACTTATATCCGAATTTAGATCAGCGTACGTTTTACAAAACTTGAATCGCATGTATTTATTTTAAAGACTGACTCCTGCCCGCCACCGTTAAAACCATAGATATTAAAATTATGGCGACAATGTCGCCAACATTCTAATGTTGATACGTTCTATTTAACTACAAAAAAATTGAAATACTCGTAGGTTCCCTGCAGATCGTTCGTCTCTGTAATTTTATTTCCAAAGTTGGAATTAATTCAGTATATTAGGTAATTTTCGTCATATGTCAGCAACATCCATTATTTTACTATTTTTAAAATGAATTTATATTCTGTAGAACGTTCAATTAGACAATAGATTCGTCACATTTATAATTTAGGGGGGGGGGGGGGAGAGGGTGTGGTTGTGTGGGGGGAATTTTTGAAAAAAAAAAAAAAAAAAAAAAAAGGGGGGGGGAAAAAAAAAAAAAAAAAAAAAAAAAAAAAAAAAAATTTTTTTAAAAAAAAAGAAGGGGGGGGGGGGGGGGGGGAAAAAAAAAAAAAAAAAAATGGGGGGTTGTTTTTTGGGGGGGGGTGGGGGTGGGGGGGGGGGGGGGGGGGGGGAAAGAAAGGGGGGGGGGGGGGGGGGGGGGGGGGGGGGGGGGGGGGGGGGGAGGGGGGGGGGGGGGGGGGGTGTAAAAAAAAGGGGGGGGGGGGGGGGGGGGGGGGGGGAAGGGGGGGAAGTGGGGAGAAAAAAAAAAAGTGTGGGGAGGAGGGGAGGGGGGAGAAATTAAAGCCCCCCCTTTGAAAAACCCGCGGGAGAAAAAAAAAATGTTTTTTTTTTTTTTTTGAATATATAAGGAGGGGGGGGGGGAGGTGTTTGGGGGGGCCCGTGGGGAAGGCAAAAAAAAAAAAAAAAAAAAAAATAAAAAAAGGGGGGCCGGGTGGGGGGGTGGAGGGGTTTATTTTAAAAAAAAAAAAAAAAAATTTTAGGGGGCGGGGGGTGGGGGTCTGGGAATTTTTTTTCCTAACCGAGGGGGGGAATTATTCCTTCCGTTAGGTAATTTAGGTGGGTTGGGCCACCCATCCTTTTTTTTTTTTTTTTTGAAAGATTTTTTTTTTCTAAACATTTCAAATAGAGAATAGATTTGTGACTGTCTGTTCTTAGAAGAGTAAAAATATAAAAATGTATTTTGTATATTTTCAATGCGATTTATATAAACATTGTACAGATAATTATATACGATGAGTATGTACACAAATGAGTTTTACTAAAAACAAGCGAGTAATATCAGCTTAATATATGGTAATCTTAATATTGGAAAAATATGTACACTGTCACCTAATAATTCGTAATGTTCTCAGGATTTTAGATTCAGTATTTATATGAGTGCCCATGTAATAATATTTTGCTATCACATATTATTCCAAAATATCTGAACTGCGTTGGTATATTTTAAAATTGTACCATTTAAATTGCCATTGCAAGGTTGTCAGATATATTTTCTAAAAATTGCTAAGCTCACTATACAAGTATACTTCATACTTCAGTAAACTGTTAGTTCGTGACATTCTTAGAAACAAAGCTAATTTGGATATATTTGGAAAAAATACATAGATATAAATTTATTAGTTAGCATTAAAATAAAGCGTTTAAAATTGCTGGAAAAAATAATTATAAATTAAAACAAGTTTATGTATATTACTATACTTTTGAAAATTTTGAAGAGCCGGCAACGCTGCTGGCCGGCCAACTGCTGGCGGCACAGAGTAAACCACTGGCGGTAACACCGGTCAACGATCCATTAGACTGTTAGACTACTTTGCATCTAATACATTGCTTAAATACTTATTCGGTCCACTGTGCCATAAAAATTTTTACGACGTCGTTAAAATGATTTACATTAGGAATTCTGACTTGTTTAAGACGCCAGTGACGTGTATTTCAGCCTGGTTTATTAAGACAGACAATTTTTTGAGATTGTCTGGCTAAATGAGCATTATTTACAGCAAATTATATTACAAATATTAAGAGTTTTGTATGCAGACTAATTTTAATCTCCTATATTGATTTGAATGAAAAACATTATTTCACAATTTTCGAAATTTATAAAAGATATATGCACGCCCATGGAATTATAAAGTTTCACCGACTTTTTTGTTCCCCAGGCGTATTTATCATTTTCAATTAAAAATAGAGGGATTATACATACTTAGGTATATGTTAATAATGGGTAATTTGTTATGCGTACGAGTTATTCCACATGACGTTTATTAAATATACTGGCAAATTGTTATTAATTTATCAATAGTAACTGTTTGGAGAAATTTAAAGTAGTAGTCTGCATAATCTAAAAATGTACAGTCATAGAATCTATTTGAATTGTATTACAGCGTATCTACCTTCTCTCAATAATATTTACTCTGAATGTATTTGTAATTTAATAAAAAAATAAAACTAAAAATAACCCGCATTACTAAAAATATTTTACTACTTTACACCTTTTTCTTCTCACCTGAAGCGGATCCAATTAAATTTAATCCTCGCATACAACTTGTATTTCTCTCTTTTTCGCGCTGTTTCAAATCGTAGCATTCGCTTACGTGCCAAATTAAAAAATAACGTGTCTATTCGATTTTATTATAATATGAATTCAATATTTTAGTACGGAATTTAAATCTAAAAAGCGAAAGTGGGCACATGGTAACAGATACAGTTATTGATTAAGGTAAATAAATAACATGTACCTATTATAATTAAATCATTAATATACAGGGTGATCCACATCGTTTTAGATCACTAATTTCCTCTAAAACCTTAAATCAGACAACAATAAAATGTGGCATATTTATATGTCTAGAAAAGCTGTCATTTTTGCATTAGAGGGTTTTTTTTGCTCTTAGAACTTGATCACGTGATTTCATTCCTTAAAGTGTTTAGTGGTACACCCCATATAGATATATTTATATATCTTAAAAGCCCTTTTAAGAAGAAATTTAAAATGTAGAAGAATTTAAAAATCAGAAGTGCCTCTCGTATACAGGGTGTTGTTTAAAATTTTAGAAGTTAATATCATGTGACCGAAAACATATACAGAGTGTATTTACGTTTTTACATATGGGAAACTTTTTTAATTTTTATTTTATAAGAAAAGCTACTGTCTACAAACAGTTCTATTTAATGAAAAAAAATACTGGGCTCTTAAAACAATGGGCAATTTTTGGCAACTTCATTTTGTAAGCTACGGTTCACCAATCCTAGAAATAGCGCGAAAAAAAAATTGTCGTTTTTTTTTTGGTCCACGGACTTTTTTTAAATCAAATCAATGCAAGGCCGGAAGCTTGTTTATCAGCTTAATTTGTTTTTTTTTTTATACTTTCTTTATGTTAATTTTTCGCTCAGATACTGCCTTTTAATAAAAAAGTATATTTTTCTCTTTGATCATCGATATCTCAACAACTACTGACCGCATGAGAATGTAAGAGCAGTTTCAAAAACTAGAATAAAACCTATAAGATCCTTCTACAATTTTTTGAAAAACAATTTTTTTTCACCATCAACATTGATTTAAAGCAAGAGAAAAAAGTCATGTTGCTTAGTAAATTTACCTATTACAAATACTGATGAGGTAATGTTTTCAGAATTTTTTTACTTAACCCATTTACCTTACAGATCCTTTTCTCCCACCTAGAAGGGGATCCAATTTTAAATTAATCCTCTCAATAAAACCACTTTCCTACTGTTTTCGGATGATCTTTTGATTTTAGCGGTCAGATTACGTGACTAAATAAGCTAGAAAAATATATGGATTGACTTTTATTACTGAAAATTTGGGGATTGATTTTTTATTAATATTTTTGAAAGGAATTTAAATCTAACCCGGATGTGGAGGAGGTGGAGGCAATAGCTGATACAGTTATTGATAGGACTCAAATGAATAACATGTACATATTTAATTAAATCTGAATGATTAACGATACAGGGTGATCGAGGTCTTCTTAGTCCATCATCTAATTTCCTCAAAAACCATAAATCAGACAACAATAAAATGTGGCACATTTATATGTCTAGAAAGCGTGTTTATTTTTGCTTAGAGGTTTTTCATAATTTGCTCTTAGAACTTATCACCTGTTTTAGTAACTTTGAGTTATTCTTGGGGTACACCTCCATATCAGATATATTCATATACCTTGAAAAGCCCTTTTGAAAAATTTAAAATTAGAAGTCATATTTACGTAGAATTCTATGGAAAATGTCCCTTAATCTTTTTCATACAGCGTTCTATCTGATTAAAATTTAAAGTTATTTGTCATGCTAACCTAAATACGAGTTTTTTTCCGTGTGTCTAGTTTCGTTGTTTAAATCATGAGAAATTTTTTATTATGCACTTTAGGGATGCTCGGGCTCAAAAGCTACTGGCTAAACACAGCCTAGTTGTTTCTCGTGATGCATATACGATTTTTTCTCACAACGAGCAGAAAGTCTTCTAAGTACTATTCTTTGAATAAATATGCGAGGAAGTTCCGGATAATAACCGTCAATGCGCCTAGAATTCAAAATATATATTTGCTATTTCTATGCCGAAAAGTTCGATAAAAGAAAATGTCTTCAATGCGACCTACATCCCTAAGTGCATAATATATAATTCTCATGATTTCATGATGAGAAACAACACTGGACAAAATTTTTGAGGTTAAATGACAGATAATTTTAATCAGATAGAACTCATTTTAAAAAAAGATTGAGAGTACATATTCCATCAGAATTCAGGGAAAATAGAAAGTTTCCTCAAATTTTGAATTTTTGAATAATGGCCGCATATTGAATCCGCCATCTGAATTAGACTTTTTTACCAGGAATAACTCAAAAATAAAAACATGAAATGAAAGGAATAAGTTTAATTTGCAAACTCCTATTTGCTATTTTATGAAGCAACGCGACATTTTTTGAGCAATCCGGTTCAAGCCATTTTGAATCCGCCATATTAAAATTGAAAATAGTCAAAAATATTCTGTCGTATTGTTTTGATTGAGGAAAATTACTGTGGATCAACAAAAACTCACAGATAACATTATTTTCTTCGTTAATACTAGAATCAATTTCATACTTTCATGTCAGATTTTTCGCCAGACATCCGCCATTTTGAAAAGATTAGAGTCAGTTCTGGTTGGCCAACAAAGACCTATCGATCAACTAATGACCACAACCGGAGTAGGTTAGAGTACGTTTTTGGACTAAAAAATAGATATATAACCGCTATAAAAAAGATCCCCAAATTTTCTATACTTTTTTCATAAATTCAGCCATTTTTTTTCTAGCATTTAATCACCATTTTGACTTCGAAATCGAAAGAACTGAAAATTAGGACAAGTGTTCCTTTGAGTGAATTCATTAAATTTCCCTCGTGATTGACGATCCAAAGGACGAAAAATGTTTTGCGTTAAATTGTTTAGGTTAATGTACCCCCAATAGCCCAGTAAATTTTTAAATCGATCCATCGAACCGCTTTCTCAGAACGATTTATCAAAACTTTACAGAAGAATTAAAGGAACAAGTACCTCCATATATTGTTTCTGAACATTGTGTAATCTTCATCAATATGAAAAAAATCGTTTTGTTCAAACTTTTTTTAACAATTTTACATTAGCTACTTGTCAAATTAAAAAAAAAAACGAGAAACTTAAAAAAAAAACTATGTAACTCAAGAACATAATAACCATTTATCACTTACTTGCTTTAAAAACAAGTTACAAGTTAAAAACAACATATTTTTCAGCAATATTTGTTACCTATTTATATAATTATTAACACCATTGATGAATGACGATAATTGCTAATATGTATAAATTTATATTTCTATTTCCATTACATATGTACATACATATACTGGTTTGTTATTTCTCTGACATTGACTTCTTATATAATCATTGGATAATAAACTCTATGGTATTAATTAATCATGTTACCATACGCTTATTTTGCAAATATCTAACATAATTTAGCAACTAAGTTTAGAGTTAGTTTATGTATCAAATGATCAAATAAAGTAGTCTTTCACTCTCTATCTAAACAAGGAAATAGAGAAATATGAATTTCTACATATGTTGGTAACTACAGTGGTTCTGTAGACTCCTCTTGGAATATACCGAGTACACAAGACATGTCTAGAACTTTTTAAGGGTTTACGAACTTTCCATACAACTTAAAATGTATGTACTTCCAGAAAAGTTCAAAGGTTATTTACATATAAAATTTCAGACCGAAGCAAATATTCCTGCCACTTTCAATTTAATTTTAAATTTGTGGTTGCTGGTGCGTTCTAATGTTTGAATCAAAGGCAACCGTCTTTTAGTGCCTAATTTCAAAAATTCGGTTTCTTTGTGCGCGCGGAAATTATATAAATTAGGTATAATTATCGGAAAAATATAATTAGGAAAATATATATTAGGAAAAATCATTAATTCAATTGCCCTTTTAAGCATAGAAGGCAAAAGAAGACACAAAGAAATTCGAACATGATGTAATCGTCATTCGACATTCTAAGAGGTCCGTACAAAATAAACAAATTAAACTCTGTTTACCTTATACCACAAAGATGTAATGATTAAGGTCCGGAAAGTGTGCCACATCGCAAGGTCGGCACTATACAACTCTATGATAATTAATGTATAAACCGTATTTTTTAAGCACCTTGTAAATTATATACGCGTGTAATTCTTGTCCGTGCATATGTACGCCACTGACTGTGCGGAGTAACGCGCACTGGGACTCGAGTACACCACTCCCATGCTGGTAGTCAGGATCTTGAATGCAGTTTAGCCACGCTGAGTGCGTCGATTCCATAGTGCCTTACGTTACGCTCGATGCGAGCGAATGGACGATAGAACGCCGAGTTCAAAATAATTGTATGTGTCGTGAGTGACTAACTTGTGAGTTCATGTAGTATATTTACATTTTATATAAAAGGAATTTTTGTTTGATTTGTGCATAATGTTTTGCGCATGTAACCTTTTGTGGAACGTGGTCGACAATATTCAAATTAGACATTTTTTGCCAAATATGTATCCGATTTTCCATTGTCTAGTAGCCATATATTGCGTAAAACATATTTACAGAAAACATATCAACGTGTCATGGGAAAAATCAAAGAAGACATTATGTATTAAATTTCTGTGGCTGACAGTGGACATAACAACATGTTTTTCGCGGTAATCAGGCCGTTAATGCCCCAATATTAATACCTAATAAACGGGTTTTGTAAACAGCGGCTAAAACTATAGAAATAATAGTAACACGTGCATTGTTCTCTGTAGTTGTCAAAAACAATGCAGTGCTAACAAACAACTGTTATTGATACAAACAACTGTGCGAAATTCGTGAAAATAATGTACGTGGTGTGTCGTCCTCTGTCCATGTAAACTATTTTGAACTTGCACCTTTAACTTTAGTAGATGTGGAACGATCATTTTCCTTCTAGAAAATAGAAGAAGTTCACATTTAACGAGAACATAAAGACTATTGGTTGTGGCAACGACGCTCAAGCAATGCAGACAATCGGTGTTTCTGAATGATACAAACGATATGTACATACACCCTAGGAAATTGCACCTTTACATATTGGCGATACAAGTGTAGAAGAGAATAAGCTAAAAGACACCAGTAAGGCCAGACAAAGACAGTCTAGATGCCACATTGTTTCACGCTTGTGCACGTATTAGAAACGTATGAGACATGCGCGTAATATAAATTTGGAGTGGGGTATTACCTACACGCCTATCGCCGAATTTGAATACAACTTAGTACTTTTTCGCAGCGATGTGTACATCGACTTAGCTGTATGAAACAAAATTCTTACGTAACTCTGACTTTTACAGTTATCCCATACACTTAAAAGAAGTGTACGAACATAATTGTATTTATTTTCAAATTTTTGTATTCCTTAACTAACCGGTCTGCAAGAAAATAAAATTGAAGTTCTATAAAAAAATAAAAAAATAAAAATATAAATCAACCCGGTTATAAGACGAAAGAATGAAAAAATGCCCATTGAATAAGTGGTTCACAAATGTCGCTCCTTTGTGCTTCGCAAAAACCTAGTCTATCGTAAAACTTAGTTCTTACGCGTTCTAGCTTCTAACACTTCAGGGGAAATATTATTTAGAACTTCGATACAATTCTGGCCCGTTAATCATTTAAATTTCGTGGCTTTCATGTTCATGTCCGTAAACAGTTTGTTTTATTTGTTAAATATTTGTTGGCATTTAAGGAACAGTTTATAAAAAATGGCCCAACGATGGAATCGCCTAAAATACCAACCCAAACATTTAACTTCTCGAGATACTGCGTACGCACAGGAATACTCAAGTGCTTATTTTTCGTAGACCAAAAAAAAAAAAAAATAGTTCAATTCACACGTGCGCATTATAATTTATGGGCGGGGCGTCCCGCCTACATATTTTATTGCTACCCTATCACGAAAGACAGAGAATAACGCTCATTATAGTTTTAAAATGACATATCAGTCCGGCAACTATGGATATAATATTTCTCTGTCAGTTCTCTTTACTCGAAGAGTTTATTCTTTTCCACCTTATAATGTTCTGCTTTGAAATCTTGGACGTTCCAACCCTGTATGTACATTATTACCACACTTTTACTTCTGTCTTTTTGGTCTCTCATATGTCCTTTCGTTAATGACATGATTGCGACCTTGCGGTGTGTCACACTTTCCGGGCCTTACAATTAGTAATGATCATAAAACATAAAAAATAACAGTGTGTCTAATATTATTAGCAACAACCAAAGTGCGATATATTTACCAAAACGTGGAAATCTAGGACATACAAATACCTGCTACTTGTGAGAATAAAATTGTAAACTTGAAAATTGTATTCCACAGAATATTTGAAAATAAAGCTCAGTATTAAAATAGCAATGTCTAAAGAATCAAGACTTCCACATCTATCTTTTCCACACTTCCACATTCATAATAATCATGTGAAATCTCAATATTACGAACAGGTTGAGACCTGAATAAATTCTGAAGTGAATAAATTCATCGGTGATTTAGAAGATTTATTTTATGATGGCGCAACCGTAATGTGTAGAATATGTAAGGAAAAACTGCTATGTAGGGACAAAAGCGAGTCCCTACAAATAGTGGACGAAGTAAATTAGCTGCTACAAACTATAGGTGACGCAATAAATGAGACGGTTAAAAGTGTTTTAAAGAAAAACATCGGTTTTACTAAATTAAGACAAAGTGATGCTGCATCTACAGATACGTTAGTGCAAAGAGTATTTTAATTATGCCTGTATTACATCAGTAGATGTCGAACGGTCGTTCTCAAAATATAAGCATATATTTTCACCACAGCGAGCAAGACTCTTTGAAGGGTATAAAGTTTTTACGAATATAGGCGTACACATCATGATACACATGATGCGTACGCCTATGTTCCCTGGTGAATCTCAGCCAACTCTAGTGATCACTGATCACATTTTGTATGTCAACTTTAAGTAATGCAAAAAAAGATCGTGTGACTGACTGAAAATATTAATGCTGACAGCTTTCAAGTTTGGAAAAACTGATATACTTGTATATGTATATTAATGCAACGATATAATTCTTATTGTTACAAAACAGCAAGTTACAAGGTCCATATTTCACTTCTTATTAGCACCGAGTAGATTTTAATTATATTAGGTTGGATGCTGCAATTGAATTAAATGGAAAGATAGTTCTTATATAGTCAAGCATATAATTCCAAAGCGACCCTGTCACATAAAATCTATTCAGTCCTTAGATACTTGAAAAAGTTTGAGTTTCCCTTGTTGTCTTAACCGAAGTTACGTATGGTTAACTACACTTCTTATAAAATATATTTACCACATCTATAAAAATAGTTGCCATACTTTCTTCATTGCGCGCAAAAGTTTTTCAATATTCTGGATTTTACAATTCGTTTCGATATTTTTATTTTAACCGTAACAAGTCCCAGTCACTTGGAAAGCTCTTCCGCAATAGATGAAAAGGGTTTTGTGGAATCAATGGGTGTACATTAAATAAATACATTATTGGACACCGCTATAAATCTTCCACCCTTCAATTCTCTTTGTCTACTAAATCTTCAAACTCTTCGGTATTTCCAAATAATTAACCCATTGGTTGTGTATTTATTCATGGTATTGTAGTTGTGCGTATTCGGTTATTTACAATCCATCTATTCTTATATACAGCGTCCGCCAAAATGTCTGCATCATATAGGTAATTTTTTTATTATCCATTTTATTCAAAAGCTGCATTCACCGCTGTTCTCTGCAACAATTTTAACCAAAAAAAGGGCCAACCATATTGATTCTATCAAATTGGCCATTCCGCCAAAATGCCATTTTTTTCACTAAAGTACATATCATCACAGTAGAATTTAGAGTAGCAGTAGCAATGGTAAACTGGCGAATAGCGATTACAGTTAACTATACATTTTGCACATAATAAACTTGGAAATAAATAGCGGCCCAGCTAAATTAATTTACCTCTTCAATAAATTTACCTAATAAAGGCGATCATCTGGAAAATTTTGGACTGTTATTGAATTAATAATGTTCACCATTTAGAGCAGCTAGGAATTCTACCGAATTGTCTGGATTCTCTGCAAATCAAAACAAAGAAGCAGCATAATAATGGTCGTAAAAATCTAACTGACTGCCTCCAATGATGTTAACAGATAGAAAAATAGTGAGTAGTTGTGTATAGCGATAACCTTATTGGATATTGGCTTCTGTGACGTAATAATAGCCACGCCCACTTTCAGTAAAGCGGGCTTTCCACTACCACTACTACAATATAAACTATAACCATTGTTAGTTTTTGGTTTGTTAGATTTTAGGTCCGGGAATAAACAACAATTTGATATTTGCCAACGTTTCGGAGATTTATTTTTTCTTCTTCAGGGCTTATTCAATGTTGTTATTATTGTCACATAAGGTGGTAAGTTATAAACATTGGCAGTTCTATCTAAATACATGTGTAACAAATGTAAACCCCCCTTATTGACAAGAAACTATAGAGAAGAAGGTCGCCAAATCCTTCATTATATGTATTTAATTTTCTAAGTAAGGAACGAAACAAATCAAGGAAATCCTGAAATGGGTCAAGGTCCGATGAGTAAAGAAGGATGTAGGCAAAACTTCCCCCCCCCATCCAATGCTGCAGCAAGTGGATTTTTTGGCGAGTCACCAAACTTGCATGGGGTCTGTCGTATTTTTAACTACCTTAACGACTGGGCCCTATCTATTAACTTGCGTCTTAACCAAAAAGGTTTTATTACAGCCCACCATTAAAATCTTACAATCCATGGAATACTTGTGGGTTTGGGGTGCTCGCCTTAATAGCCTGCTTCCCGCAAGGTCCATGGGTTGGAATCTCCTAGTATTCAAATCATTCAGTTGGCGACAGTACATTCGAATCGTTCATCTGGTTCCAACTAGGGCTCACCAAAAACCCCACTCGCCCTCTTCGCGGCGGGCCTATACCCTTCCACACCCAATCTGTCAGCTTTAACTCACTAAAGGGCCCGCCTAGGTTAAACAAAAACAGCCGGAAAACTTGTAGTATCTACCACACCACAATTATAATCCCACCATATTGAAGGCATACATTTCCTCTGGTGAAGATCAGCTTTGGATTATATTTGGGCTCGCTCAGTAATGCACTGTACCATGATCGCTTACGTCGAATATTGTTCAGTCATCATTAACAATTCATTTTTCATCGCCTGTTACCAGGCTGGATCGAATTTTATTAGCGCTTGAGGTGAGTATCGGCGATATTGATGCGACTGGTGAGATGAATTTCTTTTTGAGTTCATGAGGAACCCATATATCGAGCTTGCTGATGAATCCCAGCTTCCGTAGATGATCGTGAACGGTGGAATGATGAAGGTTTAGTGTCTCCGCAATGTGGTCAAATGTGGGTCTGCTTCGATCAGTGCCTTTATTTGGTCGTCATTAGTCTCTATGGGCCTTCCTGAGCGATGAGCATCGATTATATCAAAGTCACCAGCACGGAATGAACCGTGTCTGGCACTGACGCTCTTGTAGGGCATTGTTCCCGTAAAATTTACAAAATTTTTCACAGACCTGCCTTGCGTTCTTCCCTTTGCGGAAATAAAAAAAACAAAATACGCCGAAAATACACAGTTTGATCTTCCATTTCAACTTGATGTAAAAACCAAACGACGAGACCAAATCGATTACTTTTTTTCTTAAATGAAGGTCAAATGGTATAGCACTTGAGCCGATCGTGATGACATTTCTCATGTAAAAATACATGTAATTCCATCTATTACAAAAATATATCATGACTTTTCCGACAACCTAATAGGATTGCTTCACATTTTATTTTTAATATTTCCTCGACTTATGTTCTTTAAAAATTGTCTTTTTCGTAGACAATTCTTTAGAACCCAGTTTTCATTGTTCTTACTATAAATAAAGAGTTATTCTGTTTTTGAACATTGTCAAGTTGTTAAGATTTTGGAATATAACCATCTAGTTTTAATAATGTGTTATATAAGTTTTCATTTTTTGTCGTATTACCAAAGAACATAAAATAGGAGTATCCTAATGAATTTGCTGGTTGTTATTTGTAGATAAATTATGGAGTTCAGTGACAACAAAAAAGGAACTGTAGAGTTGCCCAATGTTCCGAATGCTTGGGATTGTCCCAAAGTACTATTCATGTCTTTAAATAAAAATATCCATGTTGATTATCAACATTTTAAATATCCTATAAATTCGATCGAACTCGTATACTTTGTAAAATCTCACATAGACAGGCGGATTTTTAAATGCTCTCTGGCACTTAAAGCTTCGACTTATTGAAAGTCACGTAGTGCGATAATAAAAATTCAGATTCTTACACCATCAAATATGATTTATAACTTATAATGCCGCATTAATAATACAAATTTATTCCTTTGATGGCATAATAACTCACACTACTTTTTTTAGATTTTATTATGCAGAAACGTGTCAAACACAAATGTCCAAATATTGACCTCTTATTTGAGGAAAAGAAACTATTCAACAATGTATTCTTAATTTAAAGAGATTTTAACTTTGAGTTAAAAAATATGTATATGTAACATTTAAAATAAAATGTTAATATTATTTATGATTTCTCCTGTATAGATAATTTTATAACGCTTTGACATCTGAGGCTGAATAGATTTTGAATCCAAATTGTTAAGATGTTAAGAATAAATGAGGTCATAAACTGTTTCTTTGTTCAACATATGTTAACCCCCAAACATCTTAAGATATTAACTTGAAATTTGATACGCTTATTTATCATATTAAAGTCCAAAATTGCATTTTATCTTGACACTGTGGCCATGGAAGAATGGGCTAAGTTTGGATAACATTTTATATAACCAAAGCTATATAGACTAATTAATTACTAGATGTTGAAAATGTTATGTATTTACTTATTGCAAGGGGTAAGTGGTTTGATGTTGTGAAATACAAGTCAGTCAAGCGATTTGTTTGATGACAGGCACTTCAAACCTCAAACGTCTTTTCAAACCTATTGCTACATCTGAAACTCCCTCCACGCACTTTCAAACAAGTTTGATCACGCCAAGGGCTTCAAACCATCTTCAAACATGCTTGAAAATGAATGGGCTACTTTAAACTTAAATAGTTTAAACTTAAATATGTAGTTGTGTTTAGTGGTAGTAGTTTCGAATATTTTACCTCGAGAGTAGTTTTACGTTTTACCATATGTTATATAATTTCATTTCATATTTACATTCCTTTTATATTTAATACTGCCACATAACCGCAACCTGACAAACTTTCAGCCAAGATATAAAAGAAATACATCTAAATAGACTTTCAACCGGAAACACCGACTCCTTTAGAAATAAATCTTTATTCCTTCGCTGGTGACATGGGTACAATTTTGTTTGACATTGTTCTGAACTTCTTAAAAAGTATTTATTAAGACATATGTCATGTTATATGCATTCAGAAAGCATTATTAAAAAAACACTAAATTTACTTTTTTAAACTTAAAAAGTCCAGATAAAAAAGAATATCTACTGTATTACATCTAAAATATTAGATTAGAGCAACACTCAACTGGAGTAGTTATCAAGTGCGCCCATAAAATTTACGTTGACGAAGGACATTTTTGGGATTTTGGACAAACAAATAATGCTCTTTTTGGTCCAAAATCCCAAAAAATTTATTCAAGCTAACGCTAATATAAATGTTTCTGCAACGAGGCAAAAAGTCGCTCATAATGCTTATAACTTTTTAATAACCCTATAAATGAAAAAATATCTTGAATTAATGATTTTCATCAGTTTATTTGCCATGTCTCTGTCAACATGAAATAATTTTGTCTTTTAGCGTTTGGTTGTTATGAAGACCAATCTTTTTTTTTTTAATAACAACCCGTCGGTTTTCTCTCAGTATCTGAAAGAGCAGCTTTTTATCTTTACTGTACACTTGATATGATTACATAAATAAATTTTCGCAAAAAAAAAACACTTTTAAAGTTAATTTCTGTAAATGAATGTAATTGCTTACTTAATCATTTATTTTTTAAAAACGAAACAACAAAATAATAGTTAGCGAATGAGATGCTGAAAGTGATCTTCATTTTCCGCTACGCAATGCCCAGTACCTTTTTCAATAAGAAATGGTGGGACTTTTCCGCATTTTTTCAACTGAGTGCCCTAAGGGCACCTGCCAGAATCATAAAGCTGCCTATACGTTCGCTACATTGATAACGTAAATGGAATAGGGATTACCGGGAACCATAAACTTGTCATATTACGTTTTAACGTTCCTTGCTGAGTACTTTAAAATATACTTTAGGAAATGTAGTGTATTTGCATAAGAGATTGGTTTATTTCCACTTTGTATTGCAGTAAACGAATATTTATTTCAAATAGCTCTTCAGAGAGACGGTTATTTTGTGGTTTAGGTTGTTAGAAGTGACATCATGTTTTATTTTATTTCCTCTAGACTTATTTTATCTCCAAGTTAGTTTGTACAAATTTGGTATAAATATAAGCTGATCATATGAATAAGATAGACGTACACGTGACAATAAAATAATAAATTTTATTGTCACGTGTACGTGCCACCGTTATACTTTTTTCATATGATCATAGCTTTGTTAAATAATAAATTAGTGTTTGTATAAGCAAATTACATATGTAGAAAGCAGCCATGTAAAACATGAATAAAACACAACTTAACGAATCCAAAATATAGTTCAAAGCACAGGAAGAAACAATATTTTCAGATAAAAAGTGTAAATTAGAGATAAATAAAAGTAAATACATAGAGTTTCAAATACATAGGAAATACAAATACATCATCTGCCTACTACAAATACATAATTACAAATAACTTAATACAAATACCAATAACATAATGCATGCTTATTAATATTGTTGCCTTCAACAGACTGAAAGCACACTGTATTCAAACACCTTTAATTTGCTTTTAATTAAGGTAATATCATTAGTTTCTCCTGTACTCTTTTGTCCACATCCCTCATCCCCCCTTGTGAACTAAATTTATTTTTAATGAACACTATGGCTTCATTCTACACATTATTACATTGAAATAACCTTCGAAAGGTTACGCTTTGAAGACATCAGGGGATAAAGTTGATTAAGAAAAATTAATGACTGTACTTAACAGTTTTTCATCAGTCGAGGGCCAAAGCTTGAGATGAGTTAATTAGTATATTAAAATTTCAGTACTCTATAAATAAAATATTAAAAATGCGACGCCTCTCAACAAGGCACATTCTTTATGAAAAAAATAACATTTATGATTGCTGTAACTCCTACTCTTATATCACATTCTTTACAGATTGGGGTATTGAGGGTACCACATATTTCGGAAAGGGGGGGGGGGGGGGTCCACGGTTTTGGAGGCGGGAGGTGTTCGGGGTTAGGGGGGTCTTTGAGCCATCTAGACCACATCTAGACCAGAAAACATGACGATTCAAAATATGTGAATATCAAGTCACACAAATGACACTGTTACCTTCATGAACATATTTTCTTCATTTGGTGTATTTTGCAAGTTGTATTGTAGGATATGCACTGTGTTTAGGTATTCTATTTTTCAATAATCTTTGTATTTTTCGATTCGTACATTATGGATAATTCTCAAATAAGCAGTCTGCTTACCGTATTTCAAAATATATTTTTATAGACATACACACTTTCAAAGTTGATGTCAACATAGAATATTTTGACCATAGTAATGAAACAGCTTTTAATACTTAAAAAATACGCCAACGGGACACAATAAGGTATTCCTACACCCAGTGGTAATTATTTACATATCCACGTAGTGGAGTGGAAGTGTAGTGTTGAGGAATCATTTTCAATTTTAATAGGCTAGATTTGCCTAAAATGTTTTTAAATGTCGAGATTTTAAGTATAAGTGGAAACTAAGACTGTCTGTCTGTCTGTCTGTCTGTTGTCTATATATCTGTTGGTCGGTCGGTCTTATCTGTCTGTTAACCTTTTTTGTGGACACGATATTTCGAGAACGCGTGAAGATATTATCAACTTGATATGTGTACACTTATGTCCTATGACAAGGTGTGAAGCTTATCGGATTGGAATTTAATTTGTCTGTAGATAACACTGTTCTGCATTTTGAAAATTTTGTTGCTCCTTGGTATTTTTTTGGGTTTTTTATGTCTACTGTAATGTGCTGAATTCAAATATGTGCTCGGTTTTTACCTATCACCCAAAAGTTTTTAAAGAAGGGAAGAACCCAAACCATCAGCTATAAGAAGGTTAAAAAAATACTTCATTTTATATCGAAAAGTATAACACAATCAATAAATTATTTTGTTGTTTTTTTTCGCTTGTATTCGCCGGGATGGGTTTCACGTTTGAAGGCCTGACAGTAGTCCGCTAACATGTTTGGTTTCCATTTTCCACTATACCGCTTCTACATTTGAGCAATTTGACTGGATTAGTTCATCAACTAGATCTTTGTAGTTCTCCGATTTTTTGTTACCTAGGAAGTTGCTACGTACATTTTTGAAGGCAGTCAACGCCCTATTTTCTGTTCTCGTTTTCTTTTCTTTAGAAGAAAAGCATTTCCTTCTGTATTTAAGGTTTTAACAATTTTTTTATAAGCCATAGGTTTTTGTGCAGAAGAGTAAATAAAATATCTGCTGCTCTACTAAGGGTCCATTAAGGACGTTTTTCAGACCAGGCACAATGTTTTCACGTAACGCCCATTTTTAAAAAAAAAAATTGTGTGTATCCCATCCGCATAAAAAACAACAAAATTTGGTATAGCCACTCTGCAGTCCTGTAAGAAGTGCAACAACTTTTAAATCGGTACAGATATTCCATTTATGATTTTCGTATTTTATGCTTTGAAGTAATATACGCATGTTCTAGTATGTTTCTTTCATATTTACAGCTAACCCACGGGAACAGGTGGTTGTTCATTTCCATTAAACAATAAAACTGCCTTCAGAGTTGTCTTCAAAGAGTCAATAAACAGTTGCCACTCGGTATGTTTATAGGAGAGGCCAAAACATGTTGTTGATGTTCTCTATATATTGCTACGTGATACAAGCCAATGTAAGGGTTACATACGTAGAAATTATCGAAATAGCACATTATTTTGGCGGGAAAGATTTTCATGCAGAACAGTGTAATTAGCAAATGATGCAAGATATGCACTTAAAATTTGAGAGACACATACAACATGAGAGAGGTTAGAAATAGAAAGATTGTTAGCTTAATGGGGAGGGGGTTGAATGGATTGAAGGTGGTAACCATTCAAAATAAGTCAAAAATTAATTCTAGTAACTACGGAGTGGGCAATTCTTCTATGCGAATTATCATGTACACAGACAGACAGTCAAACAGCCAAGGCAGGGAGTCTTATTTAGGCAATAAAAATTATTAAAACTCACCGATACCATCCTACTCCACTAAATAGATTTTAATTAACTCCACTAAGTTTTAATTAAATAAGTTTGTACGTTTTATTTAGCCCAAGAATGTCTGGAATTTCATCGGATCATCCCAGCCTAAACCAGCTAACGAACGACGCTGTTATTACGGAAAATTGTGTCAGTAAAACACAAATTAGTATAACTCCGGAAAGATAAAAAGAATTTTCCGGTGGAGTAAATTTCGTTATAATTTCCTAAAGGCGAACTACAATAAGAATACTGATACAATTAGCGAAACTTCTTTCCCTCTAACTTCCTTCGCGAGGAATTTCATTTCCCCATCACGTATTTTCTATTTGACAGTTGATCCGGATTTCATATAATAAAGGGATGGTGACGTGTTCCCTTCTCTTTACTGCTTTACAAGATGGTCTTCGCCTTCGATCTTATGTTTACAAATTGGTTCGTTACTCATCATGACTTGCGAGATTTTTTTTTCAAGGTTTCCTCTCGTTGATGCAAGCGTTAAAGATCCAGTGACACATTAAAATAACTAACCAGATTACTTGGAAATTATAAGCAGCTAACCTCGTCACGCGTTGAAAATGGAGCTGCCTTGTTCTTGCAGCAAGCTCAATTGTTAAATGATCCAATATGGATATCGCAAAACTTCTCGATTATAACAGGGTGATCAGATTCATAACTTCCAAAAGTAAGACAAAGTATAATGTAGAAAAGTGGAAAAAGAGAGGATGTGTACCTGAACAATGTATTATTTGTAATTGTTGACAAATAATTGAAAAAAATTGAGAGGTTTCATTTCTTCTAAGAGCGTTGAGGGAATTTGGTAGTGAAGAAAGAAGTTTTCAGGTTCATAAATTGCCTCATCTTATGGAAGACCCTATTAAATAAAGTTACATATATGATTATTTTTTGTCTTTGTCGTATCGATTTAAAGCAAATAGTTGAAAAGCAACGTATGATAGACAAGCAAAATTTGTTTGTCACTCCATTGTCAGGTTTGTGATTTTCTTGCCAGCCATTTGTTCATTTTCCAAAGCCTTCTGCTACTAAGAAAGGCTTTGGAAAAGAACTTTTCTCAGTGACTGTATGTTAATTATTTCTAAATCTTGAAAGGTAGCAAGAAACGTTTCAAAAGGTTAGATTACACACCCCCACAAAAAAAATTGGAACTGCTATCGGGACAACTGTATCCCTATGTAATTTTCGACGCTGAATCCGAATCCGGTCAAAATAAAATTGTACTCCTCCAAAATCAACCCCTAGCGCTAAAAAAACACTCCCTAAACAGGGTAAAAATGACTTAAATCTCAATAATTATAATTAAATATAAACATTCAGAGTTATAAACTACTTTCCATTGACAATCACCCCAATGAGTGGGTGAAAACTACCCCCTCATACAACAGGAAACTTAAAAAATGCAATGATTGCAAAAAAAGCTTTCGATGCCCAGTTTTTTTGGAAAAAGTGTGTAACTGCATTAGTTCCGATGCGATGCTCAAAATTTACCCCCATGGAGTGGCCGAAACCACCCCGAAATTTAAATTACAAGTAAAATCGGGGAAAAAATTTCGTCATCGTGCTAAAAATTGGCTAAGTATGCAGCATATGCAGCATTCCAGTTTGGAGGTGAATACTTACATTACATCAAAGTCACTCAGTGACATCCCCATGAGAGGGTGAAAATCTACTCCTCACATAACAAGAAATTCAAAACATTTTCAAAACAGTTGCAATACCTTTTAGAAAAGCTCAAAACATCTGCATTTTCTTATTTAAGAAGAATATTTAACAACGTACTTGAAAAGTACCCGTATTATAAAGTAGCAAACATTTACCCCTGGTCTTAATTCAGTTAAATTTATTCTTTGTTTTTGTAATATCTTTTGGATTTGTTTTCGAATGATCTTCTGACTGCCGTTTGTACTTTTCAGACGGCTCCCTTTTTAAGGACCAACAGAAATCTGCCATCATGTCTTCGCCCTTGTACATTTGTTCCATTTTTGATATATCTTGGTGAGAACGTTCACTCTACCCTTCACTGTAGTCGCCTAAATTTTCTGTGAAATAATCAAGATGGGAATCGAGAAAATGAAGTTTCAAGCTCATATTGCACCCTAAAGATTTAAAATTTTTAATCATTTCACAACATTTTTTATTATCTATTGTTATGAAAATATCATCTTTCATAACTTTTCGAAAAAAGCATTCGCCTTCTTCATCAAGTGCTTTCATGTACTGTTTCTTGAGATTTAAGACTATTCTTGATACGTTAAGTCATTTTTACCCTGTTTAGGGAATGTTTGTTAGAGCTAGGGGTTGATTTTGGGGTATTTTGGGATATATTATATTATATTTTGACTTTGGATTCAGATTCAGCGTCAAAAATTACATAGCTGTCTCGATAGCAGTTCCAAAAAATTTGTGACCCTTTTTTCTTTCATTTTTCGTCTTAAAGTGACAAAAACAACTTTATGTAACAAAGAAACATGATATTTGTTGCGATCCATAGTACGGTAGCTTTGCCCTTGGCCGCAGTAGACAAAACCTGAAATTGTGCTCATTTATTTTGTAGCTGCAGCCGTCAATGTTTCGAAAACAACAGTTTGTTATTGTTTGTTTGTGAATAGGTACCTCATACATCTCTCGGGCATGGTCCTATCTCGCGCTACGTTCGCTGTGCGCAATTCGCGGGCAAAACTATTCTGGGTGTACAAGATGATCGAATTATCATAGGAAAAATTAAAGCAATTGTTATTATTCTTTGAATTCGAATAACGACAAATGGGTACAAATTGTTTTGGGTACAGCACCCAAAACAATTTGTGTTTTGATATGAAGCGAAAAATTATTGCTGCCTGTGCTCAATTAGGTGAACATATTTTCAGAAAAATAACTTCTAATAAACTAAGAAAACGTTACGAGTTGTGCTTAAATAACAATGGTGTATATTGAACATTTATTAAGTAATTCATTTTTAATTTTTCTGGTTGTCATCTTATTTACTCATGTATAAAGATTTAAGTAGCATTTGTATGTATATTGTTTATTGTGAGATATCTAAAGATATTTGTTTATTATAAATTATACAATATTTCAGCTATCATTACCTAGGTTTAATATATATAGTTTTTGTTGTAAATAAAAAACGTATTTACTTATGTATATGATGAATGAGCAATAGCGTCCGAAATTTTAATTCAAAATGTTGCTATATTAACCATAAAATAATTAAAATAATGACAGGTAGGTATTGTGTTAAAAAATTCACAGATCTTGCATCTTACGCAAGTATCGTAGGCGTATTGAAAATACCAGACACAGCTGGTAGAAATTTCTAAAGTAAATTATAATAAAAATAAAACACAGTTTTGTTGTTACGATTTTTGGCGGTTTGACCCTGAAGGTCTTGTCGTTTTAAACGGGTTATCTTGCATGTGATATTCAGTCAGGTTTGCGATTTCTTTGCCGTGCATATTCTAAAAAAAATGTTTTCGATTAGTAAGTTGATCGTCATCATGTGCCTTTACAATGGCCTTGCTGCCGTGGACTACCTGCAGTGTACCGAGAATGTACGTAGAGATGCAGTTGCGATGAATTTGGCCCGTCGTATTCTTGAAAACCATTTGGGGCAGGGATATGCTTTAAGAGACTATTACTTACATACATACATACATATGTATGTAGTTACGCAAACAGGCAGAAATCTACACCGATGGATAGCAGAATACCGGCCTGTGGATAATATATACCGAGAAGATTATGAATATCTTGTAGATGTGAGATCGGCGTTTAAGCAACATTGCCACCAGGATGTGAGATTTCACAAGTGTCGGTGTCTGATAGTCCTAATCGGCAGTTTATACAAATACAAATTTTGGTGAACTGTAGATGCCAAGAAGTCCCTAGGCAAAGAAGAGAACTGTTCGCAATAGACTCCTCACAGCATTGTCAATCCTCAACTTCGTTCAATGGGGCACTTGTAAGAGAAGCCGCCTCTACCGGCCAGTCTAGTTCTTAAGAAATCATATATTCAATGCCTTGTTGAGCTGATACAATTTATTGTCAATTGTTTAATATAGTGCTTACATAACGTAGGGTAAACGTGGGATAGATGCCCAAATGTTCACGTAATGATCTGTATGGACAACACACCCACCCTGTTTTGTTTAAATGTATGCTGATCCTCTCCCGACTGTCAGTCAAAAACGTGCACTTTGCTCGAACAGATGAGTCGTGGGCTGTGCAACGAAAACCATTTTATGCGTCGACAGATTTGTGAATTTAGGTTATTACGTATAATCAATAATATGTATTAATTAGAAATATTCAAATGTTATTTTAGCACTCTTTAAAACAATTTATTTGTTAAATTGGAGGGCGTCTATCCCACGCAAAAAGGATAGATGCTCCAGTTTTTGTGAGTATAAATGCCCTAAGAGGCTTCTAAGGGCATCTATCCCACATTGTATGTTTTTTATTTGATTTATTTTCGCTTTTACCTATTATTAATTCCTGCATTAAACGCCCGATTTTAGACGTCAATAATGAAAAACGGCTCGTCGCACATGTTCAAAAATTAGAGGCATCAGGATTTCACGAGATATGATACGAAGATCAGCGTTTGAAGTCTTTCATGGAACGTCATCCAGAACTTAGCTTCGTCAAGCTGAAGCTAACGTTGATTTAAGTTAAGAAAATCAAAGTATTTTTTCATTAATTCCTCAGGGCAACTATCCCACAGGTCAAAATATCACTGAGGCATCTAACCCACACAGTAGGCATATATCCTCATTTATAAGGTGTTTTTATTTCGTTTATAAATAAATAAATAAAACAAAAAGTATTAAATTATATTAATTATTGTCTTCATTGATAATTACACTAATCTTCACAAAAGTTTCAGATTATTAAATGCTCATCTTCCGTATGTAAATCACCCATATGAAAAAATGGGGCAACTATCCCACGTTTACCCTAACACATAAATTAATTTTCAGCCATGTTTTCATGCAAAATCCGAAAACAAGTCAATGTTTAATTTAAATTGTTAGGAACTGCAGAATTGTGTATCTACCATATTGTAAACAATAATTCAACTACTTTAAGAAAACTAATGGACTGTCAAAATTCGACAAAGTATTATTAATAATAATAATTAGGTTGGATTCTAAGAATCCATCCACTCAGCAACCTTGAATTCGAATGTGAGCCAGATGATTTAACGTTAATTGTTTACAATGTAAACAATCAACGTAAGATGAATAGCCTCATTTTCATTTTCTAAAACATTTCATTTTCTTTTCTTTAATGGCAACATTATTTCCTCCATAATTTCTCAAATGCAGGTTGCGTCAGCCTAAAACTATTTTTGTTACGCGCTTTATACATTTCATAGTCCATTATATTTATACAGGGTGTGATACCAAAACCTTTCATTTGATGTACATACATATCTAGAAAACTAAATCTTCCAGTTTAGAGATTACTTATTCTTAATGAATCACCCTGTATATATGTGAGTGTATATTAATAAAATAACAGATCTGCTCCTCCTATTACAACGATCATTAAATATCAAATGTTTATTTTACATTCAATATCAGTTCATAAAATACGCAGGCAAATTTTCACTAAACGGTGTACTGGTGGGAAGTTTTTTATTCAACGTGCTCATAAGCGCCATGCATCTCGGATGTCGTTTTGCCATTTCAGCGAATCAGCAAATCTCGTGCATCCGACGGTGGCCTCGGACCCCTTGAACAGGTCATCAACTCTCAAAATTGTGGATGACTACACACACATGTAACCCAAACATAAACATATACACACGGCAAGGTCGTCACGTTACCATGTCGAGGTCGCATGTCGAGGTCGCATGTCGAGGTCGCATGTCGCTGGCGTTAATATTTCGCGAGACAGCTCTCATTAACACGCACCCAGAAGTATTTTCAATACTAAAAATATATAAATACATTATTATATAAAAATATATTATATAAAAAAATTTCAGCGTCGCTATGCTTAGAATCATTAAGCTATATTTTTTATTTCCGTCTTAATTTTTAGTAAAAACAAGTAAACTGAAATATTAATCGGACTTACTGAAATATTAAACAGTCGTTTCCGAGAAAAACTAACATTCTATGATAAATCGAACACCATATTATTATACTGTATCATCCCATATAAAATCCGTTGTACTGGCGCATTCACCATATATTAGAATTTAATGTTCATTTATACATATTTACAGGCACACCATTTCTCTGCAACACATTGCACAATATTTTTAATTACTTTATGGAATATTAAACACAATCGCTTAAAGAGCATTACTCGCTACATTCCAAGCTTCCTGTTTTATAAACACATAATTTAAATTTCAGGAACTTTCATTAAAGCGTGAGAAAGGAAGCGGTGAGATATCATTAATTAAAATTAAAATTCTTAATTTCGACTAAATAAAAAATGCGGCGGAAAAAATTAATTGGATTTTCTCGTTATCCATCATTGTCATACTCCAGATGTCTTTGCAGGTAACAAAGTTGAAGGGAAGTTATATATAAAGATTAAAGTTGACTTAACTATACGAACACTGGTAAACGGATTTTCTATGTCATTTGACATTCCACCTGACTCTTTAATGTTAGCAATTCACAGAAAGAAAGGCCACAAAGTAATAAACAGTTACCTAACTATTGACACAAGTGTTGTGTTACTCACAGAATATCTAATTAAATCCAAAAGCTTCTTTATTAATTACGTGTTAATTACTCTGACTATTAATCTTAGCATGAAACTGTCGAAAAAATAAACTATTATTTAATCTATTAATCTATCCGGAGCCTGGAGATCTGACTATATATCAAAAATCGCAATTAATGATTTGCATGTTTACGAATTAATCACTAGAAGCGATATTGAGATTCGACACTCGAATGTAACTGTGCAATGGGTTATTAACATTTTTACACTCAAATGTAAAGAATATATAAAGTAATAAAATCAAATATATAAAGTAACCAAATATAAAGTACCTAATATTTCACACTAGATGTGTCGTCTAAAAGTATTTGTACTCTTTTATTTTTTATATGCTATCCTATTTTTGTATAACACAGTACCTATTCTTGATAATATACAAGGTGTTTCACATTAAGTGCTCTATTAAACATTTTGGGAGAACTACAAATAACATGAAAACTTGTAAGCACAGGGTGCGCCAAAAGTTCCTAGGTAATTTAAAATTTAAATAACTTTTTATTATTCAACATTTTTTTAATTTTATTTTTAAATTTTTAAATGTAGTTTAATTAACGGAGTTTTTGGACATCGAATAAGGAAAATCGCAAAAATAAATGTAAAATTCAATTTATATGTTTTCCATACAACTATGAAACGTGGAGTTTCCTTCTAACTATATTACATATGTACCAAAATGTACAGGGTGCTCGAAATAGAGGGATAACCTAGTCACTTTAAACTGACAGTTAAAATATGACATTATTAGGTCGTTTATTTCAAATAGAACGTACTGTATTTTGGAACGAATTCTCGCATTGGAACTACATTCTCTTTCTTTTTTTCATTTTCATTTTATACATATGTATGCACATTTCCTATATCTAAAATATATTGGTTCTGAGTTATATCACGTTACCGAAATGCTTAAATCAAAGATTAAAATAATGTTACATCAAGTATAGCGTGCTAAAGACAACAAATCTATTAAGTATGACAAAATTGTTTTATGTAGGTATGTGTCAGATCAATGGAACTACCTACAGCCGTTTATTTTCAAGTTCTTTTTTAAATGAATTCTTAATGAATTGTTAATTATCCATCAATACTTATCAACAAAAGAAGTATCCGGCCTGCCCAGCATAAATGTGATTTATGGAAGAAAGGGCTTTTTTTGCATTTTTCATCTCGCTTATCTCTAACATGATCTGACAGAGTGTGATTAATAACCTTGCGTAATATGTTTGTTGTCGAAGTCCCAAGTTATTTGTCAAATAAAATTGTCGCATTTGTATGGGTACATCAATAATACCGAGTATTCAAAGGAAGCACTTACATATTTAGCTCTGTTACTGTTTATTGAGATTCAAAAAAAAAAAATATTCACTTCGGGAAAATGATATCTGTAACCTGCTATAAAAACTCTCCTTAACCTTAAATGTTCTTGTTTAAAAAATGTTCTAAAGCTGCTGTAAAAATAAAGTTTAAAAGTATACGTAAAAGTATCCTTACTGTAAAAATATATATATTCATAAATCTTATCTGTTATCATAAGTTATAATGAGTTTTATCTGTTTATGTAAACGGATATTTTGTTATGTTTTTTTTTTTTATAAATCCAATTGTGAAATGACTAAAGTTGTCATTCGGCAACGCAACACATAGGTAACTCGTGTAGCATGTGATGGGGGTTGCCTCAATTTGATTTGATCGCAGGAGTCCTGTGACAGCTGGAGATGTACAACTTCAGTTATGCATTGAGTAGTGTGATATAATTTCATCATAAAATATGGCAAATCTGAGAAAGGATACTAGTTATTTTCATATATTATACTTATGATGCGTACGCCTCTGTGGCGCTTTCCGTTTCTGCCAAGCTTAGGAATGAAAAAGGATGCGCTTCACCCTTCTGCATAAGTGTCTATATGTATATATGGAAAATTTCTTAAAGAACGTATTTTTAAGAAATTATCAATACGTGCCATTTATTTGGTAATATCTTTTTCAATTTATAAACACAATGACCAATACAAAAAAACTTACTAGAGGTTTTTTGCCGAATTTTTTGTCCGTTTTTCCAAAAGTAATTTTTAGTAATAATATTAATTAAAAATATACACAATTTTGAAACAACAATGTCCATAAAACAGAAGTTGTTATAAATTTTTAACAATACTTTGAACTTATTTACTTCTTTATTTCTTATACGGATTAATTGACCAATTTTATATAACCCACAAAAGAACAAGGGTAGACCTCACTCACTAACATTTTATAGAAACCTCGGAGCTCTGGTTTCTAAAGGACAAAATGTTAATTATATAATAAATTAAATAACATTACAAAATAGCTATCTTACTATGGATATCAAACTGTTTTAATATATATCAATACGAATAATAGAACGATTTATAAAGAGTCTAAATCTGTATCAAGACTTAGATTCGAGATCTTCTTTCAGTTTTGTTAAATCACACTGTATAATAATTCCTATTAAGAAACATGAGAGCTGTTTTGATTCTCATAACCTTTTTTGGATAATTTTGTACTTATGAATTAATTCGATGAAAAAAAATATATGCCCTTTAAATTATTTTATTGAAATTTCAATTTTTGAAATATCTGAAATATCCTTAAATTCCTAGTGACTGGTTAGTTTTACGGTTGAGTATATAAAAATATGTTCACAAACTGATATAAAAAAATCAGTTATCGTGCTGCTCCAAATTCCATTAATAAATTCCATAAATTTCATCTAGCCACACTATATCGTTAAATTTTTTTTGTAAATATAACGAGCACAGCGTTTCGACCCACAAACAAGAAACAGAAAAAGGTTTTATGTGTTATTAAATTACGAGGGTCATAAAACTTCATGGCCGTAGATATAACATTTCATGCCTCTTCTAGCAACCTTCTGACTTTACATTTAAGTTTTTTTGTAAAGTACGGCATACTGATAGAATAAACTGACAGAATGTTTTATTTGCATTGCGATTTGTTGCGGAATATCGTGAATAAGTATAAATTTAAGATATGAATCAAATTTTAATAAATAACAATTCACACGATTTCAATAATCAACTGACGTCAAATAATAATAAAGTAGCGACTTTAACCGAATTAGTTAAAACTTTACTGATCCGAAATATCGAAAAATCACGATTATTGATAAGGTCATTTCTAAATTGATAGATATTACACCTAAAAAGAGTAAAAAAAACAACAAACGGTGGATTATATAGATATTTAATTTATACTAATGCAAATTGAAAAAGAATAAGCTAATGTTCTTAAAAGATAAAAAAGACCAAAACCAATTTTTATTCTTTGAAAAATCCTTAATTTTAGTTTGTTTAATAACACCTTAGTTAGTTTGCTTAATAACAAGTTTAGTTTGCTTAATAACAACTATCGTATGCTTAATAACTTAAAATTATTTTTTAAACTATTTGAGAGCAAGAATGTTCTGTAATTGAACATTTTCTTCAGTCCATTGTAATCCACTGAAAAAAAAAATTGAAACAGAAAGACAGAAAAAAGAAATTTAATATACGTAAAAAAAATGATATTTTTATCACCCCTGTGCTTGTTATAATTTTTTCCACAAATGAATCATGGATAAATATGATTCGAAAACGACCTTTTATTAATAGCAAAATTCGAATTTAATATTTTATTAATAGTAAATTACATTAATAGAACAGCATATATTTCTTTTTAAATAAATAGGTTATAACAATAAAATAAATCAAATAAAAGTCAGTTAACAAACACAGTGTCATTTTCATAGCTTGCTTAAATATGATGAATAATAAGTACATAGTCTTTAAACAATTACCTAATAAACGTTTCTATTGTATTCAGTTCAGTTAAAGGTAGAATTGTCACGTTTTTGCACAATTTTATAGAAAATAATGTTCTATTAAGAAAAATAGAATTTCCAATTCCACCAAGCACCACCGCTACCTACTTCCCCTCAATACGGTTCTGTTAGGGTCTGCTATTTCTCAACTCTAGCCATACGAGTAATATTTAAAAAAATATATATACAATAATATACTGTGGGTAATTGACCACCAATCAATTAACAGTAAATAACCACTCTACACCTTCCTCGTATACGTTTTTCTGAAGATAAATGAATATTATGCGTAATACCCTGTACGGCATTCGACTTAATCTTGCTAATGACATTATTCACTTGGCCAAGAATTTAATAACAGAGACCATAGTTTGAACAGCTACTGTTCAACAGATGCATAATCCATTATCCATTATTATTGAGTAATATGTTACTGAGGCAGCACATTTTGGTATTATGTAATATGTCTCCGTTTCATGTGTTAGACGTGATAGTATACATAGTGTTAAGGAACCTTTCTGGAGAGGCAAGGGGCCCTCGGGAATTTCGGTATCAACGATTCTCGAGTTAACCTAAACAAAGCTGGGGTCACGAGGTCGGCCGGCGCTCCACCGAGACGGGGCACATTTATTCATTCCTATACGCATTATTGAAAAAGAACGTTGTGTAGTCTCTACTGTTGATTTCTTTAATGAATTTGTAAGAAATTTGGAATTGTGCCAAACGTTATTTCACATATCAGAAGTGCGATTCTTACCTGTGCTATTTCGAGCTTCAGGTGGTTTGATTTGTTGTGTTTATTTTTTTTGTGTTTTTGTGATTGCTCTCTTACTGGTGAGTACTGAACAATTTTTTTGAACCTGTCTACCTGTCTGCCTGCTAATACTGTCGTACTCTCCGTGGCCTGTTTTATTACCTGGTTTGGTTTGTATTTGTGTACTTGGTAATTAATTGATAAATTTTGATAATACTTTCATCATGGGCCGTTCGAGTCGTAGCCGAGTGCGTACACGGTCTAGCGTTCGCCCACGACACAGGCAGCCGTCGGTGTCGCCGGGGCGTAATCGAAACCTAAACAATCGGAGTATTAGTCCGTCTTTTACGCGACGCTTAGAACAAAGACTTAACGCAATAGAGACTTTAGTTCGTACGACGCAGAGCCGAAATAACTCCGAGATGACCTCGCGGCGCTCAGATGAAGTGTCTAGACGTTCAAGAAGTCCACATTACTCAGATTTATTAAATAAACAGCGTTATGTCGGACGTATTGAATTAATTCCTGAATTCGACGGTACTTCAAATTCGTTGACTGTTCAACAATGGGTCACCAAAATCGAATCCATAGGCGAACTCTATCGGTGGGATGATCGTGCAAAAATATTTGCAGTTATTGGGCGGTTAGCTGGTAACGCGAAATCGTGGTACGACTGCCAATCTGACTTTAATTCTTGCGATTGGAATGTATGGAAAGAAAAAATTAATCCGTGCATTTCCTTCATCAAAAGGTATTGCTGCTAACCTTAAGGACTTTGTGAATACCGAAAGAAAACCAAACGAGGATGTCATATCATTTTATTATTATAAATTAAAAATGGGAACACATTGTGATTTGCCAGAGCATGTGATTACTGACGTTATTATTTCAACTTTAAATGATAACTTGTTAAAATCCAGTGCGTACGCTGCAGGGTGTAAAGATACCGAGAAACTCCTAACATTTTTAATAGAGTCCAATTTTACAACGAATACCAATAGTAGAGAAGCAAAACGACATTCAGAAAATCGGCCTAGCCATTCTACTAAAGGCAATTGTTTCATTTGTGGAAAACCAAATCATAAAGCAGCCCAGTGTTCCTCACGAAAGTTTGATCAGAGCCGTAACCGAGACCAATCAACTTCAATTTCATGTACTTATTGCAAAAAGTCCGGCCATATCAAAGATACTTGCTTTGCTCTAAAATCAAAAGCAAATCATTCAACAAAAGTTAACCTAGTGGCAGTAGATGACAAAAAATATCACATCACCGCTAAAGTTAACAATGTAGACGTTCCTGCTTATATCGATTTCGGCAGTGCTTGCAATGTTATCAAATTAAAAACCGCTAAGGCTCTGCAACTCCCAATAAACGCGTCGAAACAAACTACAATGCGCGGTTATGGGGGCGCTATAGTATCATCTAGGGGTGAAACCATTGCGAAATTGAAAGTAGATGAAGTTGAAAGGGAAGTGCCGATTTTAGTAGTTGATGACGTAATGCAAGATATGGATTTGCTCATTGGCCGTACCTTTACGGAGACGCCTAACCTATTAGTCGTGAAAACAAATGAAAAATTACTGTTTCAAAATGAAGACGAAAACTTGTGACAACTACCAACCGTCAGTGGCGATGGTCCTGAGAAATACCGTCTTTCTGTGAGTCAGAAAACAATAGTATCTCCTGGTATAAACAAAATTGAAGTCTCATGTATTTTTCTCAACGGTGAAATAGTCTCAAATCATTCTGAACAATCTCGGGACAGTTGCCACATTGTGATACCATCATCCCGCATTAAAGTAAACAATGGTTCCGGAATATTAACTGTGCTAAACTTGAGCAAAGTAAAAACATCTTATGATGAGGGTCAATGCGTAGCACGGGGAATCCCTTTTGGGCAGTCTCCGACTGAAGTACCTGTGGTGCCCAAGACCTTACCAAAAGATGTACAACAACGTTTAGATCAATTACTGCTACAGTATCATGTCTGTTTTGCGGACAAGAACGCTGAATTAGGTAACACAAACATCGAGATGGAGATCAGTCTTACTAGTTCACAGCCTGTCTGCTATCGACCCTATCATTTATCTTATTATGAAAGACAAAAGTGCGAGAAATCGTAAACGATCTTCTTGAAAATAATATTATTGAACCAAGTGGTTCGCCCTATGCAAGTCCCATTCTTCTAGTGAAGAAAAAGGACGGTGATATTCGCATGTGTGTCGACTATCGCAAAGTCAACTCGCTAACGGTAAAAGAAAGGTATCCCCTCCCTCGAATTGAAGATCAGTTGGAAAGGTTAACCGGCCATGACTGCTTCACGACACTTGACTTGAAATCTGGATACCATCAATTGAAAGTTGCTAAAAGTAGTCGTCCCTATACAGCATTCATCACACCAGATGGACATTACCAGTACAAACGGGTACCTTTTGGCTTGACCAATGCTCCTTCAGTGTTCCAAAGAGCCATAAATGACATTCTAGGTCCTCTTAGATTTTCGTACGCCTTAGCATATCTCGACGATATCTTGATAGTCGCCCGCGGTTATCAAGAGGGTCTCAAAAGGTTGGAAAACATCTTGAAAACCTTTAAAATCGCAGGATTAACGTTAAATCGTGAGAAATGTTTATTCTTGAAACCAGAGGTAGAGTATTAGGGATCTATAATAAGCAGTGGAGAATTGCGACCTTCGACACACAAAATCCAGGCCGTTATCAACTTTCCAAATTTAAACAGTGTTCATGACGTTCGAAGATTCCTTGGTTTAGTTTCTTATTTTAGGAAATGTATTCGCAATTTCGCTTTGAAAGCTAAACCCTTGACGATGTTGACAAAAAACAGTATATCATGGCCATGGAACAAAGAGCAGGAAGCTGCATTTCAGTTGTTAAAACAAGAACTCGGTAGCGAACCAGTCCTCGCGCTTTATGACCCTAACCTCGAAACCCAGTTGCATACAGATGCAAGTAAAGTTGGATTAGCTGGAGTTTTGATGCAGAAACAACCCGATGCCATATGGAAGCCAGTGATGTATACTAGCCAGCAAACATCTGATGCTGAAAGTCGTTATCACAGCTACGAGTTGGAAACTCTAGCAGTAGTCATTAGTGTTCGCAAATTTAGAAACTTCCTTTATGGAATCCGGTTTACAGTTGTAACTGATTGCAACGCCTTGAGACTAACCTGGACTAAACGAGATCTTTCACCACGAATTGGCCGTTGGTGGTTGGATCTTCAAGAATATAATTTTGATGTAATCTATCGACCAGGAACGCGAATGAAGCATGTGGATGCGTTGAGTAGACAACCACTACCACTTCCAGTGAATTTGATTAAAGAAGCCGATTGGGTAGAATGTGTTCAATCTCAAGATGATGACTGTCAATTAATCAAAACACAACTCGAGGAAGGTACTTCGGATCAATGTTACATCTTGGCAGATAATAAGATCTGTAGAATCATTAATGGAGAAAATAGGATCCTCATTCCAAAAGACGTACGATGGAGAGTTGTAAAGTTGCAGCATGATGATAACGGTCACCCTGGGTTAAGAAGAACACTCGAGTCTATTCAAAAGAAATATTGGTTTCCACGGATGAAAGAGTTTGTAACGAAATATGTGAAGTCCTGTATACCATGTCTGTGTGTGAAGAAACCTACAGGTAAACGAAAAGGATATCTGCACCCGATTGAAAAGTTCGATAAACCATTTCATACATTACACCTCGATCATCTGGGTCCATTCTGCCGGACTGAAAATGGCAATGTCTACATGTTGGTAATTGTTGACGCTTTCACCAAATATGTTTGGATAGAGGCTGTACCTGACACCAGCGCAAAATATGTCATACATAGCATTCAACTATTAATTAAAATTTTTGGTGTACCAGAAAGATTAATTTCGGATAGAGGGAAGTGTTTCACAAGCACTATAATGAAGAAATTCTGCAGTGAACAAGGTATCAAACATGTGTTAAACGCTATTGCTTGTCCAAGGAGCAATGGACAAGTTGAAAGGTTTAATTCTACAATTTTAAATGCAATGATGACTGTAATTGGAGATGAACATAATTCTTGGGAAGCCAAAATTACTGAAGTCCAGCATAGTATAAACGGTACTATAAGCGCGACAACAGGCTTTGCTCCTGCTGAACTTTTGTACGGTTTTAGACCACGTCTTAAATTTGATGTTAGTGTAGGTGATAATAAACAGGTAGATAGGCAGGCTATTTTAAATTTAACACGTAAGAGAGCTATGGACAATATTAACAAAAGTGCCAAAACAATGAAAAGACGGTATGATAAAAATCGTGTCCCAGCCGTAAGGTATGGAGTAGGTGATATGGTACTGGTTGAACGAACACCGCTAGTGAAAGGTCTTGCAAGTGGAAAGCTAGTCCAGAGATTTATTGGCCCTGTCAAGGTTCAACAAGTTCTCCCCAATGATAGATACCAGGTTGAAAGCTTATCTAGAGATCGAAGGCGCTTTAGAGGTGTAGTAGCTAGCGATAAGATGAAGTTATTCAGACCACAGACAACTGAGTAAAGGTGAGGTAGCTTTACATTATTAAACTTACTATATGAATCGTATATTAATGTGTACTATTTTGATTTGTTCTAAAGTTACTGCACGAGGTGTGGTAAACTACTACTAAAGTGTATTAATGTGTACTATTTTGATGTTTTTAAGTTTCTGCACTAGGTGTAGTAAACTATTTGGCAATTTTTGATATTACTGCACGAGGTGTAGTTCAAGTCATGTGCACACGATGGGTGATGTCTGTGTGTACCTCTGAACTTTTGCAACTGTTTTGCAGTGATGCTTATTTGCATCTGAAGCTTACTGAGCTTGTTGAGTCCCCTTTTGTGTGTGCACTCCGAGCCAGTTCGTTGAGGTCCCCTCTTGTGTGTGTACTCCGAACCAGCTTGTTGAGGTCCCCTCTTGTGTGTGACTCCGAGCCTTTCGTCGAGTCCATTTGACCAGTATAGTCATTTGTGTACTCCGAGAAGACTTCTTAAGTCTATTTTACGTGAGATATTGCGCACTCCGAACACCTTGTTGAGGTCCCCTCTTGTGTGTGTACTCCAAGGGAGCTTGTTGAGGTCCCCTCTTGTGTGTGTACTCCAAGTGAGCTCGTTGAGGTCCCCTCTTGTGTGTGTACTCCGAGCCAGCTTGTTGAGGTCCCCTTTTGTGTGCGTACTCCAAGCCAGTTTGTTGAATCCCTTATCTCACGATCTTTTGCGTACTCGAAGTGTTTTGGTTCACTGAAAAGATTATATTATTCTTTTCGTGGGCAGATTAATCTCAAATTGTATTACTGTGCTAAAATTTTGATTACAGGTAGATGCCTCGGTGGGTGGGGTCCGAGACGGACCAAGTCAGGACGGCCGAATGTTAAGGAACCTTTCTGGAGAGGCAAGGGGCCCTCGGGAATTTCGGTATCAACGATTCTCGAGTTAACCTAAACAAAGCTGGGGTCACGAGGTCGGCCGGCGCTCCACCGAGACGGGGCACATTTATTCATTCCTATACGCATTATTGAAAAAGAACGTTGTGTAGTCTCTACTGTTGATTTCTTTAATAAATTTGTAAGAAATTTGGAATTGTGCCAAACGTTATTTCACAATAGATAGACATAGATAGACGTCTGGGGTTATAATGCATAATATGAGGCGTCTTGCTGGCAATGAATGCATATATGCCTTTATAACCTTTATAACTACAAAAGCCTCTTCGCCAACATATGTACATTTATTCTGGTTACATAAACTAAAATGTATACATTGGGTATAGTCATTATTGTATATGAATAATATGTCTTTCATTTAAGTTGTTATTTAATTGTTATTGAAAAAAAAAATTGTATGTAAATGAAAGTTCAGTATATCACAGTAGGGATGTTATGCTAACTCATTACTCATTACAACACTAATGCGGTAATTTATAAAAGGTCAATATTATGAAAAACTGTGACAAAAAATGTCAACAACGACAGACAATGCCTTTTTGAAAATAAAAAAATTAATAACATTCGATATTTAAACAGTCGTTGATAAAATGTTGTACAGAGTGTCCCATATTCGACGTTTTTTTAAGTTATCTCGGTTATTACAAGAGATAGAAAGATGAAGTTTTCACGAAGCTCCGACCAGATTTTTGATATCATTTTTAGTTTTACCTATGGAGCACCATAGATCTTTTATGTAGTATTCAGTGATGTAACTATTGTTTTGCTATAATTGTCTGTTTTTGAATTATGGTCTAAACTTACATTTTTTAAACCATGGAAACCATACTTAGCCATGAAAAAACAGAAAAATTGTTTTCCAAAAAAGGCCGCTTCCGAGCATATTTGCGAAATTTATTTATTTTTTTTCATAATCACCGAGTAAATACAAAATTTCTTTATACTTGTGATTTTCTTGACATTTTGAATAAAAGTTATAGTAATTTGAATTTTTATTTTATCCCAACATTTCGTCTGAGATTTTACAATAGTTGTACCTTTACGCAAATTAAAATTTTGCAAAAATCACAACTATAAAAAAAATTATATTTTACTTACTCGGAAATATTTATCAAATATTTTACAAGTCGTTTCCAAGTTCTGTCCGGAGGTCAGTCATTTTTGGAAAAAAAAATTCGCAAAGTTTCCCTGAAAATTCTTTGCCATTATAGCCTTCTACTTCTAGCCTTCTAGCCTTCTACTTACCACCCCCTAAAGTATGGTGTGGGTCCCATGCCTCCTTACGGAAATACGAGCATCTCAAATTCTACCGGCCGCCACTGACACTGAAATTGACACCGACTATTTAAGGTGGTTCTTATAACATAAACAAAATATTGAACATACAAGTTAATTAATCAATTGACAGCATAGTAAATCAAACAACATTAACAATACAACAAATTTTAAATAAATATTTAAAATAATCATTTTGTATATTACTCGAACTGTTACCCGTTGTATTGAATACATACATAGTTCATATCTCTAAAAATCATATCATAAAAGCTTACTATTTATTGCATTTAAATGCATGGGCCTTGTTCTCTTAACTTATATGTATTTATTAAGGCAATATAAAAAATATATACAATAATTAAATACATATATAAAATAATTAAATATATCTTTCAAATTTTGTTATTGTTGATTTATTTACTATGATGTCAGTTATGTAAGTAATGAACTTCTATATTTAATACTTTGTTAATGTTATTTGTGTAAAACTAGAAATAGTATCAAAAATCTGGCTGGCTCTACAGAATTTACCTAAAAAGTAGCCGTTTTTCAGTAGTAGTTTTTAAGTAGGTGAAAACGGCATTGTACTATATATTGTAATGACCGAAATACCTTAGAAAAATGTCGAAAATAGAACACCCTGAACATTACACTTGCGGTAAAGTTTTACGAGAAATATTCTAGTTCTCCCAAAACGTTTAAAACATTTTATAGGACGTCATATAGAACAATTTATGTAGTTTACGTTTTTCCTTAGTAGCTGATTATTTTTTTGTTTATAATTTGCAAATTGTTGCGTGCTTCGAAGAAATATATAGGTGATATTTATAAATTTTACAGGAGGCAACATGTTGTTTATGGTGTTAACTCAGAAACAAATGGCAATAACAATATTTTGATGTCAGCGAAAGCATGTAAAAAAGTGCCCTAACTATGTCGAAGAGGTAGTAAAATCCTTTAAAACTTAGGTAAAACAAAAGATACATCTACCTTGTACGTAACCGATTTTTTCATTATCGACACATCCTTGAAATAATTTCTAATTTTTCAGTCAGCTTTAAAACAGTTATTTATCCTGAAGTAGGACTGGAACGATCAACGTAGATATATACAGAAAACCGGTTACACTCATCAATAATTGAAACTAAATTTAATCGTCTCTGATGATGGCAACATCATTGGAAAAACGGGCGTCGAGCGAAGGATAGTGTACCATGAAAGAATTTCCAATTTTTTAAAAGCTTCTATTTTCAGCCAGGTTATTTGACTGAGGGAAATTACAAAGTTGCTTAAAAAAGGCAGATATACCATGTATTTAACCGATTTTTTATCGGTTCATGCATAATATTTCAGAAATCTGAGGAAGAAATTACGACATATATCGTTGTACTGAGAAGCACAAGCAGAATTCAACAAAAACAAAAAAAAATACAGGGTATTCCTTTCAAGTTATGTTACTTAAACAGTTGCTACAGTTTCCTTTCAATTGTTTTTCTAATAGCATGTGCTGAAATTTAGCCCAGGTTTCTTTTATGTACTGTATTTCACGCATATGTATATTTTTTTCCAGTCGCGGCATTCAGTAGCTGTTTATCTTGTTCTGACGTATACTATTAATTTTGAGTTGTCTTTGAGTAGACGTAGATTTTCCGGATATAAGTCATATATTACGTCTGGGCTTTAATTGTAGCCCGTGCGCCTAAATTTACAATATTTTCATTTTATTGGTTGGTTAATTCTAGTCTAGTTTTTGAGATAATCTTCACAAAAAAAGTGAAATAGAAAAATTGGTCATCGCACGTGTAAATCTTTACGTACTCGTATTTAGACCAGATTATTTATTTTTTACGATTTATAATTTAACCAGTGGTTAAATTGTATTGGTTACGCATGTAATTATACAACATGATAAACAACACGATACATTTTCTCGAAAATATAGTAAAAAATGTCAAAGGTAGGTATACCAAAGAACATTTGATTAAAATATTGTTATGTGTTTCTCTTTAAATAATTTACATTTTCACTTCCAAAACATTAGTTATTAATACTTTACAACTCATCGACCTTAAGTGTGTAACATTCAAATCACAACAAAATTTATCTTGGCAACAACACCACTACCTACGAAGGATTCCGGTGCATTGAATCCGAATCTGCAAAACCTTAGCAACCCAAAAAATGCAAAAAAAAAAACACTGTTTCGACATATTTGAGGGTATGTATTTTATATCATAAGGTATTTTGTTTTCACAGAACTTGTGATAGCAGTATGATTAGAGCTGATGAGAGCTAAAAGTATGATTCTTTCTCTTGAAAATCAATTTTGAATCGTTCAGATATCTTTTTTTTTCGCCGAGATATGATAATTTGAAGTTTGTGTCTCATCTATTTACATTTAGGTTACGATATCTCAAAAACCTGACATGATAGAGCAATTCTGAAGATTCGGATTCCGCTCACCGAAAACCTTCAGAATAGTGTTCTACTAGAGAAGTTTCTACGTCCAGATTTTTTTATTTAAAAACTTTGAAATGAAGTGAATGAAATTTTTGTCTGCCATATTGAATCCGGCATTTTGAATTTTTAGAATCTGATAGTGGATATGTAATAAACGACCTTTAAAATGCTTAGACAGTAACTTAACAGTATTTAGGAAAATACGCTCAAAGAGATAAGTACCCTTGTATTCTGTTTTTGGCTTGCATTTGAGTAGATCGGTGAGACATAAACTTCAAATTGAAATATCTCAGTGAAAAAAAGTTATCTGGAGGATTCAAAATTGATTTTAAAGAAAAATAATCATACTTTTAGATGCTATTACTGCTTTTGTGAAAACAAAATACCTCAAAAACCTGAAGTGATAGAGTAATTCTGAGGCCAGATTCGGATTTGCCACACCGAAAACCTTCGGAAAAGTATACAAGAGTTTCTGCTTCCGAAAATCAAATCATCAAATTTTGTTGGCTTATTATCCAAATGAAGTAGTAATTTGTCCATTTTGCATTTTTTTTTAGGAATTGCTGTAAACCAAAGTATTTATTTTCAATAAGAACGTTTTTGTCATATATTTATCAAAGCATTTTTTTTTTTGAAAATTTGGCTTTTACTTCTTACCGAGATTCCATACATTCCATATATGGGGTGTTTTTTTTTTTAAATAAATGAATACATCTTTAAAAAAATAAATCAATCAATTGAGTCACTAAATACCATCCGCCTAACGTAGGGTTAAATATAACAGAGAAAATGGGAGGTGGGAATTCTCATAAACTTACCCTTTACATAAATTTTGTTTTGCAAAACAATTCAATTTAACATTCGTGTAATAAATAACACTAACCCATTTTTTTATTATAATTTATTTCTGTTTCATGGTGCAGTCTATGCCACAGATGACTTAGTTGGAAAGAGTGACTTATTTAAAAAGAGTGACGTAAACCCGTATTAATATGTACATATTTTATTCACGGTTTTCAGAGTTAACAAAACTTATTAGATCACGTGCCTTATTTAGTACCACTTGTAATTTAAAACCATTAAAAGTCTTAAACCATTTAAAAAACTTAACGCAGTAAATTTCGTTTTATATCGGTTAAACAATCTCATTATTATGAAAGTTTAAAAAAGTAGTTATTCGATACGACTTACGACTTCTTGGAGTAACAAAACGAGAAATAAAATCGACATGATATCCTTTAGAGAAAGCAAGTATTTAGAGTTGCATATATACAATATTTGCTCCTCCAACATAATCGATTAATGAAAACGCCGAGTCAACATTTTGAAAGTGCTGACTACATCCTAATGATGTGTAGATGTCGTTTGCACATTATTTCCGCATATAATAATTTTATCAGAAAATAGAATTCCTACAAAATGTGACAATGTGATAATATATTTCCTGCATAACACATTATATATGTATATACATATGTATGTAAATGGATGTATCACATTTTAACGTCAAATATGATTTTATGTACAGGGTTAGTTTTATAAATGAATACCTTTGTTTTTTTAAATTTTTGTTCGATTTCAAAAAAACTAAAAACATGTTTTGGATAATTTTTTACCAAGAATCCAGATAGCATAACGGTGTCACGAAAACTCCTTAGATATACATACAAGGATATCAAAATGTAAGTGTTTTGAAACGGAACACCCTTATAATTTTGATAAAATTAGATTCCTTATATCATTTTAAATCCAAATATGTATATATGTTATATGTTTTTCTTATTAATTTTTGTATAATTGTCAAAAAAAAAAACAACATTACACAGGACAACAAAAGTTTTTCTAATGCGCGCAAGTACAGATCCGGTCTACTTTATGTTTTAGGAGTTGCTGAACAGGAATCAGACACAATTTTCCTCGTTTACCGCTAGTTTTTTTTTAACCTCAAAAAAACACATTTTACACGGAAACTTGATTACACAGGTACACAAACACAAAGCCATAGAAGACCATTCCCCTTTCTAAGTTTTTCAAAATGCTGAATCAAAATCTGAGGTCATTTGATTTGATGCATTTACGACTATCAGTTTTTCCTCTAGGAACAAAAATCCCTATGAGAAACAATAAATCAGACACCATGTTATATACTTGGGATGATTTAACATTAATCTTACGCCTCAACCTTCAACCCTATGACACATGTACTCAAAACCCCATAACCTCAAAAATATTAACCTCAAAAAAACCTATATCTGTGTTCTGCAACTTCTAGAGCCCAGCAAATGATGAAGAAACAAGAATATGATCCAATCATGCCTCTCAACTTCATAGTCGTGTTTTGTGATTCCAAAGCGTCATAATCCCATAACCACATAACCTCCAAACTCCTAACCTCAAAAACCTTATAAGTAGGTCCTGCGAAATTTGGGACACAACGTGATGAAAAGGCCTGACCCATAGACCCGAAATCCCATCGGTCTGAATTTCCATAACCACAATCTCAAACCCATTAATCTCAAAAACCCTGTGTCTGGGACCTGTGAAATTTAGCATGCAGCAACGTAATGAATAAACATGAATATAATGCAATCATACCTCTCGACCCTATAGCCTCGAAACTCCATAGCTTCGAAATTCCATAGCTGTGAAATTACCAATAACCGTTTACCTATATTTTGAGCATAACATAACCAATATTTTGAGCATCTGCCCTGTAGACTACTGACGGGACTATTATGTCTCCACAACCATCTGCACGTATTCGGTTACATGGCTATGGAAGTCTGCTCATCACGGATCTCGGGATTATAGAAGTCAACCAGCCCTAGGTTACGTGGTTATGGAAGTCTACTTATCTCGAGTATAAAGTTCCGGGGTTATATGACTTAAGATTTCAGAAATTGAAGATCATGATGGAATCATATTCATGCTTCTTCATGATTCACTGCGCTCTATCAGTTGCAGAACGCAGATATAGGTTTTTTTGAGGTTAAGGTTTTAAAGGTTATAGGGTTTTGAGTAGTGTGTTGTAGGGTTAAAGATTTCTGAGGCTTAGGGTTGTTGTTAGATCATCCTCGTAACATTACAGTCACAAGCTCGTCAAGTATAGGACATGGTGTCTGATTTAATTTTTCATAGGGATTTTTGTTCCTAGGCGAAGTCATAAATGCATCCTGACCTCAGAATTTGATTCAGCGCGATGAAAAATGTATAAGGGGAATGGTCTTATCGTCTTATGTGTTTTTTGAGGTTAGAAAAAAAACTATCCGTAAACAAGGAAAACTGAGTCTGATTCGTGTTCAGCGACCCCCAAAACATAAAGTAGACCGAGTCTGTAGGTACTTCCGTGCCTTGGAAGACTTTTGTAGTCCTGTGTTATCAATTCAGATTTATAAGAGCCGTATTGAAACCATGTCTCGAAGTCGAATAAAAATAATAATCGAATAAAGCGTTAATTAATTACTAAAACTTAATGAAACTTGAGTTTAAATCATCTCTTGAAGATGCCAACATAGTAGGCGAAAGGCACGTTGAGTAAAAATGTAATGTTTCAAAGTCAGTGGAAACCGTGTTTCTGGTTACAAATTATTCAAACAAGTAATGGCTGTTCTAAATTGATTTGGTTTTTTTTATAGTTTTTGGATAATCTCACAAAAAGTAATAAGAATAACATATATGTATGTATTTGCAACCAGAATTAAATGGGAAACATTTTTAAAATGGGTACTTTTGGGATACTATATAATTTCCACCACCACCACTATATACGGTCCGCCATCTCCAAAATAAGACAGTGGATCCATCTCAAAGGGCACACACTGTATATCAGAATGAAACAAATTCAATGTTCTTTTAAATAAATAGACGTCCACAAATACATTCTAACATATTTTATATTTAATAACGTAAAATATGGCAGTAACCCTAGGAACATACCTACATAAATATTTTCACATGCACATTTACCTTCGCTACTATAAACCTCGGTTATCTATTTCTGGTATTAACAGCTGCATCAAGATTACTAGTTCATGCTTCTGAATCTGAATGTATAATATGCATATCTAGGTAAGTGTGTTAGAGAAGTTATGTTTATGTATCATCCCTTTCGAGATTTCTTTGAACAAAAGCTTTGTCTTATGTTATAAACTCTAGGCAATAAAGACCCAAAAATTTTATACCTTACGGGTTTTATGTAAATTTTAATGCGTAAAATAACTGCTAAAATTCTAATGAGTTAACGGCTATTTAAATTTTACTTCGGTACATAAATTACTTGAATAACTGAAGAGATTAATTTCATGCGAATATTCTGTACATTTAACTTATGAAAATATACCTACATATGTACTCGTATATTTCGACAACATTTTTCGTGGGGCTCAAAAGTGCCCCCCCTCTAACTTTTGAATGGAGCAAGATATTGACATTGACGTTGATGATATGTCAATTATATGCACTTGATCCAATATATAGAGAACTCTGTCATCGCATTTTTTTTCAAATGGGAAGGGTGGAGCATCTTGTGACATCTCGTTTGAAGGATATTTCAAATAGTTTTTTCAACACAGCTCTATTTTTAACAACTCTCCAGCGTTTCAAAAATAAAATGGCTTTTTTTAAATTGTAATATCCTATTTCCAATAAAAACAGATTATTTTGTGAACTTAATAAGCTATTCATGGTTTCTATGAATAAAAATACGTAATACAAAAAATATTTAGTGAACCCGATGAGGTGTCCATGCTTTTATTAATAACCGGGGCGCTATTTAGATTGTTTAAGGGGTATTCCAGTCTAGAGGTATGGATTTTATGTACTTTTTTTCAGGTGCACTAAAAAAAACAAACAATATTTTTATTAGCCATTATTTTACCAGATATTCATTAATGTTTGGAGGATACATACAAAAAATCAAGTGAAAAAATTAAAAATTCAAAAAGTTACAGGGTGATGAAGTGGGGGGGGGTCTCAAAAAAATGGCGCGCCCTGATTGTCATGATTGTAACCCTCCTAGTAATCTGAAATAAAAAAAAATTCTTAATCCAAAAAAAATGCTGCAATCGTCCAAGCTTTGAAGAAGTCAAAAAACAATTTTTTCGCAAAATAGCGGCTGAAATAAAAAAAAAACATTTTTATTTCAGACAGCCGCTCTGGTTCAGTAGAACTTGAGATATCATGACAATAGTCTCGAAAAAAATAGTTTCGAAAAAAACGCGTTTAAGGTTTCGGGTAAAGTTACGCGCAGTCTAAGCCATACAATGGTACTTTATACTTACATTTTTTCCATCTGCGATTCCTGCTCCATTCATTGGGCCTTCCTCTACTTCAAAAAACGCAGAGTACGAAATGTTTTACGAGGGAACACGATCGCAGGTAGACGGAGGATCCTTATCGTCTATTTTTCGATTCGTTCCGGCCGAACCGGTTTAGATGCCACGCCACTAAAATAGCTATATCTCTGGAAAAAAAAAATATTTTGAAAAATCCTCTTAAGGACATATTCTTAAAGGTTTGGGCTTTGAAAATATGAAAAAAAATATCGATTTTTGAAAATTTCTAGACTAGAATACCGCCTTTTAATAAGCAAAATGCTGAATGTAGAAAAGAATTAGTACGGTTGTCAAGTGACTGACGTATTATCAAGTTTTTTAATTATCTCTTAAACTGGTTCGCGTTCCGCTGTAAAAAAATTGAAGCTCTTTTAATATACGCTCAAACGTTCAGTAATTTACATGTCAACAAATACATCTCATTTGTTATTGTTACTAATCCCCATGGGCGGATCGGTAGATGTGGGCCTTTTGGATGACCGGGCCGATCACCCAGTATAGCACCCTTGGACTTTTTTCTGTGGGGTTACATCAAGTTCAAAGTAGTCATCACACAACCGGACATCATTAATTAATTAAATTAGAGATGTTTGATGATGTTCGTTTGAATATTATCACGGACATTTTCAGCAATCTGAGAGAAGAATTTCAAAATAGACTCTTTTATTATGAAGGAACGGAGCATGAACTGTTTGAAAAATGATAATATAAAAATAATTTTCTTCTTTTATTTTTATGTGGAAATATGATATTAATATTTCGAAAAAAATGGCATTTTATTTAGGAACCGCTGGACAGATCTTAAAAAATTAGAGGTGTGTTGAAGAGCAGTTTGAAATATCTTTCAAATGAGGTGTTACATAACCCCAAATAACATTTTTTTTTAAAAACTCAAAAATAAGAAAGTTGCCTTATTATTAATTTCGAAGATATAATTTATCCAGCCCTGCCTTAAATTAAAAAAAAAAGTGTGAAAAGTATTTTTACAGCGGAATTCTAAATACAAAAATGTTTCGGAATAGAAAATACTAGGAACAAATCATCGACAAACATCAGACTTGTTTTTCTACTGTGTTTTTGTATTTACATTTTTTACGGTTCCTTTAAAATTGAAGACAGGACTAAATAAATGCAATTTTCGAATCTTTAGTTTTGAGTTTATTGAAAAATGTTATTTGGAAAACATAATTGTTTTATATTTATTTATATTTTATAATGTAAATATGTACCTACTCGCATGTGCTTTAAAATTAGCTTAATTTTAAATGATCTGATGATTTTAGCTGAACTGTGTTTCTATTTAAATAAAACGGTTGGCGAAACAACCCAAATGTTTATCTTTAACGCACGTATTTTATTGATGGAGATAATATTCATGTTCCTCTTCCCATAAATAGTGTGTTGCTGAACACAAAGACACAAAGAAAAATCTACTTTTCAAGTGTCTGACGGCAAACGGTATAGAAATATTATACTTGAATGTAAATATCGTAAAGTTTCCGATAAAACTTCTGAAATGCGTAAATTGTATTTATTTGAGTATTTATGAATTGATACGAGCCTATTTATCTATGTATATTATTGGTATTCAAAAAAAAATCTTTGTAAGTCCTATATATACGAAAATTACAAAAATGTATTCTCTATACATTTTTTGTAATTGCCACAAGGAGAATAATACAACACCAGAATACAATACGAGGTGTGTAAAGTAAGTAATGAGACTAGTAACATAGCGCCCGATCTAGCAACACTGCGGAGACGGGATTTGGAACGGCGGTACGTTAACATGTAATGCACCTTCAGTACAAGTTTGAACGTATTAGAGTCATTTATTTGTTCTTTGTGACTGTTTTCGTATACCGGGGTTATCTTAGCGTTTTAATAATTATTGACATTAGTTTTGAACAACGGTGTGCTGTCAGGTTTTGCTTCATATTTGGACACAGCGCAACGGATACTTTTGAAAAACTTCAACATGCCTACGGAGACAATGTTTTTTCAAGAGCCCAGGTTTTTTCGGTGACGTAAGGCGAGAATCGATTGAAGGTGAACCACGAAGCGGAAGGCCTTCATCACACCACTGTTCATCAGATTTTGACTAACGAATTGGGGATGAGAAAAATCTGCGCAAAAAATGGTTCCAAAAAACCTTTGGCAGGAACAAAAGGACATCAGGAGAAAAAGGTGTCTTGACTTCTTGGAATCGATTGAAAATGATCTCCATTTTATGGAACGTGTCATTACTGGTGATGAGACTTGGGTGTTTGAGTACTACCCGGAAACCAAGCACCAAAGCATGGAATGGCACCCTTCAAGCTCTCCAAGACCCAAAAAAGCAAGAATGAAGTCGAAGATCATGCTGATTTGCTTTTTTTAATAGTCCACAAAGAGATTGTGCTTCCAGGTTCAACAGTAAATCTACACTTTTACAAAGAGCGAAGTTTTTCTTGAAAAACTTCGAAAAATGGTCAGGCGTGTGAGACCAAACATCAAGAACAATTGGATGTTACATCACGACAATGCGCCTTGTCACACAGCCATTTCATTAAACGAGTTTTTAGCCAGTAAAAACCTTCCTGTGACTCCTCAGCCTCCTTATTCGCCTGACTTGAGTCCTTGAGACATTTTTCTCTTCCCGAGATTAAAAAATCATCTGTTAACTGTCAAAATAACGTCCTTTCAACACGGGACGTTATTTTGGGACCATAGAAAACATTCAAACGGCTGTAACTGACCTGTCGGCGGTTATTCCAGTATGTGAGTTCCAGCACTGCTATGAGGAATGGAAGAACCGTCTTTAGCGCTATGTGCCTTCCCAAGGAAGTTATTTTGATGAAGACGATACTGAATTGTATTTCTATTCGAATAAAAAATTTTAATCAGTTTCATTACTTAATTTACACACCTCGTATTTTGAGATAATAACTATTGTTGTTAATTAATAAGCAACCCAACTCTTTTTAACACCCTATATCAATACGTAACGTTTTTGACCTCATGACATATTTATAAAAACTTTTTTATCTCAAAATTACTTTAAAAGCCCTCCTGTAAAATATTGGACACTTATTAAGAAACACCCGATGAATTATTGTTCAAGATATATTCAACTCGTTTGACACACATAAAACTCGATTCTAGTGTCAAGTAACAAGGCAGTTGTAAATTAATTAAAATCACCAAGTCTTCAAGTTAACAAATTCTGCACATAATAAGTCAACGTGTGACGCTTTAATTATAATATACACATATGTATATCATAAATTAAACAGTGTCGAGCAACCATGTACCAACGAAGACAAATTATTAGGTTTAATTTTCAAAATGTTTTGGGCTACTCATAAATACTTTATTTTAAACTAGCGACCCGCCCCGGCTTCGCACGGAAATATAAAAAATGGTTATTGTGGGTTATCCCTAAGCAGTGGCGGTGCGTGATCTTAAGATTGGGGGTGCACCATACATAAAAATAACGATAATCATAAGAATAAAAGAATATCCCTAATATGAGATAAATATTTATCTCATATTAAGGTTATTCTTATTACCTATTAATTTGAAAACTTACCTAATTTTCTTTGTAAATGAGCTCAATTTTACATTGTGCAAATTTTTCAATTACTTTGTTGTTAAAATTTTCGATATTTGTAATAAAGTATTTTTTCAATGGAGAGCATAGCCAAAGCCGACAGTCTTTCCTGGCACATGGTGTTGCGCAAAAATGTCTTTATTCGTTTTAAATAGAAATTTTCCACAAAAACGAATACAGTTAATAATAATGTTTAAAACATACCTGTTTTTTGAAATCGCTTCATTGTATGCTGCCACTGCTCGTCGATGAGCAGATTCGAGCATTGTCGCAATATTTGCAGTGCCTAGCATGGCTAAATTCATTATTCATGTGTCCAGCAGAATTTGCATGTTTTTTTTTATTTTCTCGTTTATGTGATTTAAATCCGTTACTCCAGTTTGGGTCCAAGGTGTTTCTCCGCCAAACAAAACACTGCTTTCAATACATCGCATCCACTTAACCACAAATGTTTTTTAAATAAGTCATTATTAAATGTTCTTACAAATTGTTTACTTTTTCCTTTCACGGCTAATTTTAAATTAATTTGTGGAGTGGGCTACCTAGAGTTTTAATTTGCACTTTTTCCTCCAAACTCAAGTTAGAGAATGGAGTTTTTAATAAGTTTTGAATATAATTCATTATTCCAAACTAGATTGTAACCGAGTTTATATTTATAAAACGTGAGCGATAAAACAGCAATCGCAATGTACGAAAACAATTCACAAACTAACCGATCGATCACTCTCGTGCGCTCTTAAACTCCGCACATCATATCTATAGGATTCGCCCACTACGCTTCCTAATTGTGGAGGGGCAAGCAGTAACAATATGCGTTCGCTTTTTCGTATTGCACGGAAGCATGATCGTCGTGCCGCTTTTTCGTATTGCTCGTGTCGATTCCCGTGCCGCGATCGGAAACCAGTGGCGTTGGAGATATAGACCTAGCGTCTAGTGGATTCGTAACGCTGCGGCCAAATAATATTCAGATGGTATTAACGCTAGGGATGCGGCAAGGCGATAAATTAAGAATGCATCCATTAATTACTAAATAAAATTATTAATGCTAAATTGTTGGTAGTGCGCGCGCACCAGCGCACCTTATAGCCCACCGCCACTGTCCCTAAGAGATAGACATATACCATCGCGGACTTTTTTTGTAGACCTTTTTAAGGTGTACAATATTGTAGTACATTATTTTGATCTATCTCGTAGGGTTCAGCCAGCGTTTGCAATGTAAGCGCAAAAAAATGTGTTTATTTACGACATCATATTAGAAACCTCTAAAATTATCGGTGTTTCTCTACTATATTATGCATGTATTATACATATAAACATTCCTCTTGAATCACTCTATCTATTAAAAAAAACCGCATCAAAATCCGTTGCGTAGTTTTAAAGTTCTAAGCATACATAGGTATATAGGGACAGACAGCGGGAAGCGACTTTGTTTTATACTATGTTATGATTATGATTATGATATCGCAAAAAAAATAAGTCGGGAGGCTGAGGTCTGGAGACAATACAAGTCACAATTCCTCTTTACTAATCCACCTGTTGGAAAATATGTAATTTAAATATATTCCGACAGGTAAAAATATAGATAAATACATTCTACGAAATTTATAACGAACATCTGGATTCTCCTGATTGGGAAATATAATGGTCAACACTGGAAAAAGGTTCTTTTAGTTTCAAAAACCAGCAGTCAAAATTTTGCAAAACTAAGTTTTTTGCAATGAAACGTCTCGCTAAGCTTAACATTTTTTAATAGTGTTAATGTTTCTACTTGTCCTTTTATATACAATTTTTAGCCACAATTTTTTGGCTGCTCTGTATACAGGGTGGAAACTTTAACTGGAATATATTCGCTAGCGGCGTGGTGAATGATTTTTCAAAAAAATTGACACCGAGACACGTCAACTTTTAATGTATTTACCTACATTTTGCACAACTACTATGAAAAAGTTTTACAAGTAATATGAAAAATATAGCCCTTCAGGGGTGGCTGAAACCACCCTCGACATGATTTTTTCAAATGCAACCCTATGGCTTGTGACCCCTCATTGTAAAGCTGGTGGAAAGAGGAATCCAACGCACTGATCAAATTTTAATTTTTAGTACAAATTTTAATTTTGCATACAATTAAAACAATTTAAAAATTAAATTTATTTTCAATGTAACAATTGTTCAAAATGTGCACCATTCACTTGTTGGCAGCATCCCAGTCTGTGGTAGGTTTCGTCCCTTACATTATGCAACATTTGCGGTGTTATTTTTCCGATTTCCTCTCTTATCCTTTCCTGCAGATCTGCTATGTTGTTGGGTTTCTGAATGTAAACCCTACTTTTAAGATGTCCCCACAAAAAGATATCCAGTGGTGTAAGATCTGGAGATCTTGCTGGCCACTCAATATTACCTCGCCTCCCAATCCACCTACCGGGAAAAATTATGTCCAGATACTGACGAACAATGGCAGCATAGTGTGGTGGGGCCCCATCTTGCTGAAACCATAACCTCTCGTCGGTCAAGTTAGGGTTTAAGGGGTTTGGAAATAAATGACATAGCACTGGCATTAGTTCGTGCTGGAGTAAACGCAAGTATCTTGCTCCATTAAGAGTGTCATCAAAGAAAAATGGTCCTACAATTCTATCTTGTATTATTCCGGCCCACACATTAGTTTTCTGTGGGCGCTGAATATGAAGTTCCCTCATCCAATGGGGGGTTCTCTTCGGCCCAGTAACGACAATTTTGGCGATTTACGTGCCCATTTAATGTAAAAGTAGCCTCGTCAGAGAAAACTATCCACTCTAAAGATAACTGGTTTTGATCAATACAAGTCATCAATAAATCGCAAAATTCCACTCGTCGATCTGGATCATCTTCAAGTAGCTCTTGAACAGCTTGCATATTATATGGGCGTTTTTTTCTCATATTTAAGTATTTTTAAAACTGTTTTGTGATTAAGATTACTATCACGGGCCAGTTGACGGGCTGAAATGATTGGATTTTCTTCTAGAGCAAGCAACAAATTCAACTTCGTGTCGTCATCAACAACAGCCTGCCTCTTAGTCGGTACTTTCCTGACATGACCCATCTCTCGATATTGTGTCTCAATTTTACTAATGGTACCTTGATTTAGTGGTGGCAAGTCAGGATGCGTTTCTCGAAACAAGCGAACAACTTCGCATTGAGTTCGCGCCCTATCACCATATCCAATCATCATCAATATTTTGATTTTTAGTGATTCAGTTAAATAAGACATTTTCACCAATTTGAAATAACACTTCGTTTCAAACTCTGAATACAGCATACAAACTAAATTACTATTTGCGGCCGTGTAAAAACACTAGCAAAAAAATAACAAATATCTGTTATGGCAAAAAATTGCTTGGAATTTTTTTGTGGGGACATATGAAAAGTAACATTTTGAGTACGAAATTGTTGCGTTAAAAATAAATTAAACTATAAAATTACGTTTTAATTGTATGCAACCCTACAAACATACTAAAAATTAAAATTTGATCAGTGCGTTGGATTCCTCTTTCCACCAGCTTTACAATGAGGAGTCACAAGCCATAGGGCTGCATTTGAAAAAATCATGTCGAGGGTGGTTTCAGCCACCCCTGAAGGGCTATATTTTTCACATTACTTGCAAAATGTAGGTAAATACATTTAAAAGTTGACGTGTCTCGGGAATTTTTTTGAAAAATCATTCACCACCCCGCTAGCGAATATATTCCAGTTAAAGTCTCCACCGTGTATATCGAAAATAGTTCCAAGATTTCTTATTACTGATGCTCATGTTACAGGCATCTCCAGTTATTTTAAGTATGATTTATACTATTATTCACTGTACTATGATAAATAAATTATCTACTAATGAATAAAAAATTAATTATAAAATCTTCCTCATTCCATTGTAATAATCAATTAATAATGAACAAACAGATATTTCTTACCATTTAAGGGATCCTTAAAAATCATGACTTTTAAGTTTTAAACCAAACTATTAATTACTATCAATTCGTTCGAAATGTTTTCATTGATAATTTAAAAAACACTGATCGAACGGATATATGGTATTTCTTGAAATAGAGGTATCCATTTATAAATTCTAGAAATTACATAATTTTTCGAAGCGATATTGTAATAGTTTATAACAAATCCATGTGAAAATGAATGGATTCGTAAAAGGAAGTTGTATACGAGTATTTTTTTCTGCTGAAGTCACTGTATACCTATGTAAAATCATTATTCTAATCCTGTTACCAGGCTACTTCTTCCAATTTCATTCTCGTGAGCATCTACATATCTCTAGATATGTGATATGAAATAATGTTTTTAAATATTATTTTTTCTACAGAATTATTTTTGCCAATACTATGGTAAAGTATATTAGGGTGGCCCAAAAAAATGGAATATTTTTTTATTCGTGTCTCGTGTGAAAATATATTAGTTTATCATGTCATGCCCCCATAAAAAATCAGCTCAAAAATTTTTTTAGAGGTCGCTCAAGATTTTTAACAATTTCCAAAATCGTCAAAAATTGAGTGTTTTTTTTAATTTTTTTTCAGCGTTATGTTGTTATTTTGTAGGTTGAAAAAAATGTCGATTCTGAAAATTTGAAATCAATATTTTAATTTCTAAAGGTCATTCATAATTTTTTTACTTTTCAAAGTGGCGTACCTAAAATGTTTTCGAGCAATCTCTAAATATAAATATTAACGAACTAATTATTGTTTTATTGAATTTGACTTACAAAAGAATATAAATAAAACACGAGACACTTATAAAAAGTAAATAAATTAAAAAATTATAAATATTTGGTACAATGTGGTAGTCAATTTTGTCTCGAGAAATTTTTTAAGTGTCTCGTGTTTTATTTATATTCTTTTGTACGTCAAATTCAATAAAAAAATAATTAGTTCGTTAATATTTACATTTAGAGATTGCTCGAAAACATTTTAGGTACACTACTTTGAAAGGTAAAAAAAATCATGAGTGACCATTAGAAATTAAAATATTGATTTCAAATTTTCAGAATCGACATTTTTTTCAACCTACAAAATAACAACATACCGCGGAAAAAAAAATAAAAAATAAAGATTCAATTTTTGACGATTTTGGATATTTTTAAAAATCTTGAGCGACCTCTAAATTTTTTTTAGCTGATTTTTTAAGGGGGCGTTTATAACATGATAAATTAATATATTTTCACACGAGACACAAATTAAAAAACTATTCCATTTTTTTGGGCACCCTAATAAACATATATGTGTTTTTGTCGTGTATTTTTTTAGACTTTGTAGAATGGAAATAACAAATTCATAATCCACAGCATTGTGTCATGTGAAGTTATCATAAACGAAATAAAAGTTTCAGAAGTGTGAGTTCCTGAAACGCATTTTTACACGAAATTAAATCGGCTTTAAATCAAGACATTACAAAAAAATACTTTGTTCGTGAGGACAAAGGGTGTAAATTTTTACGATAACCCTTGATAATGGATCACTTAGAGCCAGATGTGTCGTTCATTCATGATTAATTACGGTCATTATTATTCAACAATTTTATACAATGTAGTTGAAAACCTCACTAAATCTGAACCACTTCAATACTCAGCGTATGTATGTTAGAAGTATGTGTCATTTGGGTTAAATTACATTTTTATAATATTTGCTAAGTACTACATAATGTGACTGATTGATCGAAATCATCCCTTAAAAGTATTAGGACCCCTAGGAATTATTGATTTTTGAAAATTTGGACTTGGCTAATAGGTTTATGACGAACTTTTTTTTCGGCACGTTTTTTATGTAGATTTTCATTATATTTCCTTGTACCTATATTTTACCGTTTTTTTAGGTTTTTTGAGATTTTATTGTTTAGCACCAAAACATTTGAAACTATCTGTAACTGTCATTTTATAAAATAAAGTGTGGATATTGCTTTATTATTTCTCAGTTATCTATGTACAGGGTGCTTAAAACACAGCTACCATTCAACGCATATTCAAACCATCTAAACTCATTTTTTTTAATGTAATGTCCCATATTTTATTTTAAATTTTGCTGTAGAATTAAATACTGCATAGATTTATACATTAGCAATGAACTTGAATGAACTATTTTTGAAAAAATGTTTGTTGTTCTTTAATACACACATAATTCTAAAACTTGCAATCAATTTTGACTATTACTGAGATATTGTTCTAGTATACAACTGACTTTTTTTTATTAATATTCAGGGCGCTTTCGTAAATATAGACATACCTGACAATCAACGTCGAATCTACTTTAACACATTAACGCCCAAACGGACACAATTTTTCGTCTTTTTTGGAGTGTCAATCTCGAAGGGAAATTAATGAATTCACTCAAAAATAAACCACTTATCCTAATGTTTTCGGATGTGATCTTTCGATTTCCGGGGTCAGAATTGTGATTAAATGCTCTAGAAAAAAAATATGGCTGACTTTATGGAGAAAAGTACTGAAGATTTGTAGATTTTTTTTATATATATATATTTTTTTTTTAGTTCAAAAAGTACTCTAACCTACTCCGGATTGTGGAGGGAGGTGGAGGCAATAGTTGGAGTTGATGATAGGATTTTTTTGCTGACCTTATCTGACTCTAATTATTTAAAAATGGCGGATTTTGCATAAAATCTCATGATTCTTCAAATTTTTCTCTAGTATTTACGAGAAAATATTGTTATTGTGAGTTTTTCTGGATCCACAGTCATGTTCCTCAATAAAAACAATACTACAGAATATATTTGACTAAATGTTCAATTTTCAATTATGGCGGATTCAAAATTGGCGGCCGGATTCCTCAAGAAATGGCGCGTTTTTCATTATAAAAAGTAAATAGGAGGAGTTTGTAATTATACTTTTCCTATGTCATTTCATGTTTTAATAACATTTTGAGTTATTCCTGGTGAAAAAAGTCTGAAATACAAGATGGCGGACATCATTCTTGAAATTTCAAAATTTGAAAACTGAAAAAGTACGTCATATTTTACGTGGAATTCTGATGGAAAATGTCCTCTGGATCTTTTTCATAAAAATGCGTTCTATCTGAGTAAAAAATTATGTCATTCTAACCTCGAAACGAGTTTTTTTCCGGTGTTGAGGTTCTCATGATGAAATCATGAGAAACTACTCGCCGGAAGTACACAGCCTACGTGTTTCTCGTGGTGCATATACGATTTTTTCTCACACCCACCACGTCACGGAATCGCAAATAATGACACAAAAAATTAACATGAATTTGGTAAACGTATGTCGTACCACCACATCTAAAATAATTTTTCAGACTAGTCGTATTGACAAATTTGGCATTATTTCACGGGTACTCTGTAATTGCATTTGAATAAAATATGTTGTAAAACGGCACAGTAACCTAATGCAACTAAGCTTTCACTAGAGTATTTGGTGAATACTAATGGAAACCACATTCTAATTAATAAATTCCCAAACTAATTAATAAATTCCCAAAAAGTACCAATCCAAATAATCTCACTTGAAGGAGTCTTTTCATTTCTGAATATATCCTTTTATCAAATAAACCAGTCAATGTCGACTAAATACAGGCTGCATTGTCAAACAATTTTACGCGAATGAAATGTTATAATATTATAACAATTTTGTTGGAGATTTAAACGCAATGTGCAACTAAATAAACGATAGAAAAGTAATGAAACAGAAATGCGACCAAGCATTGTTTTAGCAATTTTATTTTATCCATTGTACCTAGTGGTTATGCAGTCGCCAACGCTATTTAATTGAACTAATAGCAATTCCACTGTGTCCAAATAAAATACATATATTCAAAATTATGTTTTGTTACCATACCAAACTGATAAAGGATATAAATGGACGGACCAAATATATATTTTTTGTAACCGCAATTGAATATGCGTTTAGTAGGATAGATCTGAAGTATATTTTATTATATTTTAACATAGATGCCGAAGATTATTCTATAATAAAGAACTAAACTGTAGATATTCAGTGCAATAGAGAAAGAAACACATAAACTATGTTAATGTGAAACTTATATAGGATTACAAACTCTAAAACTAAATCTCTAAAAATATATCATTTGTCATATTTGGACGGCATGACCTATAAGACCTTTATGACTCATATAACCCTTATTATTGTTATGACAAGAGCCCGTATGTTATTAATAGATTCCAGGACCAATCTTAACACGACTGGAATTCTGTTATATGTGCCACATTAATAAAGTGCATCGTCAACTACTGTATACATGTACATAGTATTAGTAGTTCAACCAAATAACTCCATTATATTCCGGAAAATAACCCGTCTGCCATATTGTGCGCCCCACTCTTATCAAGTTACGGCACGTGTTAACGCGAACGTAATTTACACTTCTTCTTAGTATTAGTTAAACTGCGCTGGTCGATGCATAATTCTTCTACACGAAACGTCGAATAAGTGGCTTTTAATGGCAGTAAACTTCGTTGTACTTTGTGTGACAGTGTACTGACGTGGCACAATAACACAACTGTTTTGCAGCATGTTGCTATAGACACACATGAAGTGTTAACATATCGTTTAGATGGTGCGTGAGCGCGAGACAGACTGAGAAAATTTGTTTTCGCTTACAATTAAAATATCAACATTTTAGAACATTTTAGGAAGAAAGAATCATGCGTGTGAGACCAAACATCAAGAATAACTGGATGTTGCAGCCACTACAATGCGCCTTGTCACACAGTCATTTAAGTAAACGAGTTTTTAGCCAGTAAAGATGTTCCTGTGGCTTCTCAGCCTCCTCATCTGCCGGACTTGAGTCCTTGTGAATTTTTTCTCTTCTCGAGATTGAAAAAAAGTTTGCTAGCCAAACCACTGAGATAGCTCACGAAGCTACGCACGTGAGGCCATGGAACATTCTATGTCTTTATTATGAAAACCTTCAAGACCCATGACGTCATGCGTCACATACATGGTGCTCAATAGAGTTTTTCCCTACCACAGATTTTGCCCCTTCAGGTTAGGCAAACCATCTTTACCAAGCGTGACTTGACGCAAAACCATGACGCAGATCGCAATATTTTCCAGGGGCAATCCCATAATAAAGACATAGAATGTCAAAATCACTTCAAGGGACGTCATTTTGGGACCATATAAAACATTCAAATGGCTGTAACTGACCAGCTGAATGCCATTCCAGTATAATAGTCCCAGCACTGCCATGAGGAATGGAAGAACCGTCTCCAGCGCTGTGTGGAGATATATTTTTTTCAAAAAAATTTCTATACTACCACTCCACTACGTGGATATGAAAATAATATTTAGGTAACTAAAATGACGGCAGAAACAGTCAGAAACGGCAGAAGTGCACAAGTTAGCAGCCAAAAGCTAGTTTGCTTAAAAAAAGTTAGCAGCAGTCAAAAAAATAATAAAACCGCTTTTCTGTATACATCATTAAAATGAGCCATCCAAAAAAAAAAACGTCATCAAAGTCGGCCCAGCAAAATAAGAAGTATTTCTATCTTAAATTTATAACCCTATTTAATTGTCAAAGCTGTTACATTATATGACAATCATTATTTGTTTTACAACTGTGACAGTTACTTGTCAAAAGTTTGACGTTTCGTTTTGAGCTTCAACATAACCGCTATTTCCATCTCTCTCGTTTATAGCCAGCTTTGATGACTTTTTTTTTGATGTTTAATGTATTATATTCTATTTGTTAACCAACTTTCTTGATAATGAATAGACGCAAAAAATTTTTAAAAGCTTTTTAATAAAAATAACAGAAAAAGTTACTAAAGTCGTAAGCTACAAAGTTACTAAAAACTAAAATAATAAATTGGGGGCGACCGTGAGGTCGATAATTATGTGAATAATTATCGAAATCTCTGAAACAATTCAATACGATGAATATAAATTAATCATTTAAATTGAGCACTTTATTTTGTTGTGATACAAAAAAAAAAGATATTCTTCCATTACAATATAATATATAGTGTAACGTTTTATTTATTTCGGGTTCGTGAGGTGTGAAAAATTAAACTCGCACTTTTAAATTAACACTATTTATTTACACTAATTTATTTCTATACAATTTATTTAGAGCGTTGTACGGAGAGCGCGCCGCTTAGATAATTCAAATAGAACTATTCCCCCGCCGCCCAGTGCGGCTATTTTATAGTGTCGCCGAAAACTCTAGATGACACCAGGCTCGTCCGTACGACGTTCGAGATACGTCCCGAATAGAACTCGGTGCGTCACTTGTTTACGTCCGGTACTCGGCCGGCGAAGTCAACCGCAAGCGGCACGACTCGGCGGACTCCGTAACACTGCCCCCTCCTTAAAGACATTTCGTCTCGAATTGTGTCATCCTCTGGTCCGTGTCGATACCTGCAGAATGACCCATTCTTGCATCGGGAGGTCTGGTAGAAGAAGCAGTCCACAGTTTTCTCGTTGAGCGATCTCCTGGGGTTGTAACAGCATACCAGAACCTCAATTCCAGTGAACCGGAAGAGGACTTCTAGCATACTCCTGATCACCCTCCAATCCAGGCCATCTAGTCCGCTGGCTATCTTCGGTATCGCCAAACTGCTTATGCTCTGGGACAAGATCACATCCCTCAGCTCGACTAGTGTGTCCCAGACTGTTTGATAAGTTGGTTTATGGTGCGATAGCTGCTTGGTCACCAAATAGAAAACGGACCTCTCTTTCTCCTGCTCGGCCGCCGTGATTTGAAGGACTCGTCCAACCTCTGGTCTTTGTCTGCGTAACTCCTCCAACTGTCCAAACGCCTTCTTGAAGGTAAGTGCAATCCCTCGGGACATTCGGAGGTCCGCTGCCACACAGTGAGCAAGACAGAAGTCAGCAGGAGTCTGGAACAGGTCACGTGGTTCTTCTCGCGTTACACCGTAGCGAGCTTTCTGGCCGTTGGAATGAAGCAACATGAATTCCTCGAAAGAGAGCTCGCTGTCTGGTGGACTGACGTGTCGAACTCTGGCTTCAGCTTGTTCGTCATTGCTTCCGGCGAAAGGGGCTAAACGGTTGAAGTGGACCACCCTGGGTTTTCCTCTTGGCAACTTCTGGATTCGGTAGACTACATCGTTAATCCGGGTGACGACCTCATACGGACCTTCCCAGGAGCTTTGAAGTTTTGGAGATAACCCACGACGACGTTGTGGGTTATATAACCAGACTTGGTTGCCGGGCTGGTACCTGCCATCGTTGGCGTTGATGTCGTAGGTCTCCTTCATGCGGTTGCTGGCGCCCTGGATATTTGAACGGACTCGTTCGTGGATGTCGTCCATTCTCTGGCGTAGAGTACTAACGTAGTCCTCTCCAGCCACGTCGTCCCCTGGTGTACAGCCGAACTTCAGGTCACAGGGTAGACGCAGTTCACGGCCCATGACGATGCTTGCAGGTGTTTGCCCAGTTGTTTCGTGGACTGACGACCGGTAGGCTAGTAGGAACAGGTGGAGAAGCTGGTCCCAGTCCCTCTGGTGGTCAGAGACTACTTTGGATAAGTACCGGTTGATGGTCCTATTCATTCGCTCCACCATTCCATCTGACTGCGGATGCAGTGCAGTTGTCCTCGTCTTACGGATGTCGAGTGTACGGCACACATTCTGAAACAGAATCGACTCGAAATTTCTCCCCCTGGTCCGAATGTAATTCCAGAGGTACACCAAATCGACAAATCCAGTCCTTGATGAGAGCGTCCGCCACAGTAGAAGCCTCTTGGTTTGGAAGGGCATACGCTTCTACCCATTTGCTGAAATAATCCATCACGACGACGATGTATTTATTTCCATTATCTGTTTCCGGAAACGGACCTGCTACATCGATGGCAATTCTTTCAAACGGACTACCCACGTTGTATTGTCGCATTGGAGCCTTCGGGTGCCGTTGCGGACCATTACTCGCAGCGCACACCACGCATTTCTTGCACCACTCCTTCACGTCAGTAGTGCAGTTCACCCAGTAGAAACGCTCCCTAACTTTTCCCAGCGTCTTTGTTACTCCTAGGTGTCCGCCAGTGCTTCCATTGTGGATCTCCTCCAATACCTCTGGCACTCTGTTTCTGGGGACTATCAGTTGTCTTCGCTCTTCGGTACCATCTGATTTCTCCAGAACGCGTTTTAAGAGTCCGTCGCTTAAGACGAGGGAATTCCACTGAGCCCAGTATGACTTTACGGTTGGTGAATACCGTGATACCTCCTCCCAAGTGGGTTTCCGATCTTCTTTCTTCCAATTCACAATTGGTTTCAGATTCGGGTCATTCTCTTGGTCTTTCAAAACCTTTTCCGACAGCCAATCATCGTTCACCGCCGCCGTTCTGTATACTAAGATGTCCTTTTCTTCTGCCCGCTGACAATGTTTGCAATCCTCAAAGCAGGGTCTTCTGGATAGCGCATCAGCGTTGCGGTGAACCTTGCCTGCACGATGTTCGGTGTCGAAATCAAATTCTTGGAGTCGCTCTATCCACCTGGCTACCTGTCCTTCAGGATTCTTGAACTGTAGAAGCCATTTTAGCGCCGCATGGTCCGTTCTCAGCAAGAATTTCCTCCCATACAGGTATTTATAGAAGTGTTCGACAGATTTCACTACCGCCAGTAGCTCCCGCCTGGTAACACAGTAGTTTCGCTCAGGTTTCGACAAGGTTTTACTGAAGTATCCAATAACCTTCTCTTGGCCGTCCTGAATCTGAGACAAAACTGCTCCCAAACCTACATTACTGGCATCGGTATCCAAAATGAATTTTCCATCTGGGAGAGGATAGCTCAGGATAGGTGCACTCGTCAACGCTTCCTTTAAATGTCGAAACGCTTCACTGCATTCATCGTCCCATTGGAACCGTCTTTCTCCTTCCGTGAGTCGAGTCAGTGGCTTGGCAATATTGGCAAATCCGGGCACATATCGACGATAGTAAGTGCATAACCCGAGGAAACTTCGTAGATCATGCTTATTGCCGGGTACTGGCCACTCTCGCACTGTTTTGATCTTCTGGTCATCCACTGCCACTCCTTGACTGGAAACAACATGGCCCAGATACCTCACTTCCTTCTGGAATAGATGACACTTTTTCGGGCTAAGCTTTAGGCCAGAGGTTCGCAAACGTTGAAAGACCTCCTCCAGATTTTTCATGTGATCCTCAAAGGATTTTCCAACCACGATGATGTCGTCAAGGTACACAAGACATGTCTTCCAAGAGAGTCCTTTTAACACAGTTTCCATCAGCCTCTCAAAGGTTGCCGGAGCGTTACATAATCCAAACGGCATTACGGTAAACTGCCATAGTCCTGTACCCAGAGTAAACGCAGTTTTCTCTCGATCCCGGTGTGCCAACTCTACTTGCCAATATCCACTCTTCAAATCTAGGGTTGAGAAAATCTTTGATCCTGATAGAGTATCCAAGGTGTCATCGATTCTAGGCAATGGATAGCTGTCTTTCTTTGTCACGTTGTTTAATTGACGGTAATCCACACAAAATCTGGTAGAGCCATCTTTCTTCTTTACCAATACAATTGGTGATGCCCACGGACTATTAGATGGTTCAATGACTCCATCTTTTTCCATGTCCTGCACTATTTTATCGGCTTCCTCGCGTTTGGCTAATGGCAATCTTCTTGCTGTTTGTCGGATGGGCCGAGCGTCGCCCGTGTCAATTTTGTGTCGGATTACATTTGTCCTGCCCTTTCCACCTTGCCCATCATCGAAAATATCTGCGTACTTAGTAATCAGACTCCTTAGCTTCGTCGTTTGATCACTTCTCAAGGATCTTGAGGACGATGATAGGAGGTTTGCTAACTCGCCTGTAATCTTCCTAACTGAATTTTCTTGAGCATCTAATTTTCGGATGACGGAGGAAACCGAGGAACAGTACCCTAAAACGATTCCTTTTCTTAGATTTACTGGGTGATGATTCAGGTTCATTATTCTCACCGGTACTGTTTTCTCGGTCCGCAACAGAGCTTTTCCCACAGCTATTCCTCTCGCTACCTCGCCGTCGTGAGATCTTGGCTCAAACATCATTATATTTCCAACACACGGGTTACCGTCCAAATGAGCGTCCAAGATCATTTCACTTCGTTCTGGCACTGCCGTATCCTCTGCCAGTACAACTCGGATTGTTTCCTCCGTCTTTCGATGTAGTACGATTTCCTCGCCATTTATTTTCAGAACATTATTCTTGAAGTCCAGTTCAAATCCCTTGGTGTTCATAATGTCCATTCCAAGAATAAGTTCATCCTCAATTTCAGCTACCAGTGCTCGATGTTCAAACGACACGTTTCCAATGACAATTGTGACGTTGGTCTCACCGCGAATGGTAGCGGGATCTCCAGTTGCAGTACGTAGTCGCCAGCTGGTCGGAGTAATTCTTGCTGCTGTTCCAACAATATCTGGTCTAATGATAGTTCTCGTTGCACCCGTATCTAATAGCAACAGTCTCTCTTTTCCATCGACTAGTCCATCGACAAAAACACTATTAGACGGGTGTTGAAGGGATGCGACTCGTGCAATTTTCTTTGGGGCTTGCTTCTTAGAGGTTGACGATTGCCCCTTACGGTCAACCTCCTTTAGTTTCCCGACGAGGGTGTCGTTTCCTTATTTCTAGGGCAGCGACTACGGACATGTCCAACCTTACCGCAATTCCAGCACCGAATTTGCCTCTTTTCCAACATGCCCTCGACGACTCGCCTAATTTCTGCTTCATTGCAAGTTCCTTCTTCAACATCTTCCTCCATCTTACGGACCTTAGCTTGACCTCTGCAACTCTGTTTAGCGGCTTCGAATTCCAAAGCTCGCGCCAAAGCATCCACCAACTTGCTGGGACGAGCGAGAGTCAGAGCTTGACGGGTCTCAGTATCACGCAGACCATCTAAAAATGCCTGCACGGCTAGTCGTTCCATGACGTTCTCCGGCGTAGATGAGTATGCCAAACGAACTAACCGCGCTATGTCCGCTTCGAATTCCTGCAGCGATTCGTTACTTTTCTGATAGCGGTTCTTCAACTGCGAGTGGTAGACGTGCTCGAGATGAGACTGACCATAACGCATTTCCAGATGTCGGACAAGTTGATGGTAGTCCTCTTGTTCTTCAAGCGAAAGCGTCTGTAATATATCCGTGGCATCTCCACGTAGTGCTAATGTCAGCGCTGTAGCCTTCTCTGTCAACGACCAACCATTTGCCTTCGCTGCAGCCTCAAATTGCCGTAGGTAATTGACCCAAGAGCTCTTACCATCAAACTGTGGTGGTTTCATGCGAATTTTCGACATTTCCATGTGACTACTTGCCTGGGGATTAGTCATCCTGTCGATGTCGCTACCAGGTGACTTCAGAGTGGTATTGATCATGCGTTGTTGTTCCCCACCTTCTAAAACCAACGTTGCAAATTTCCTTTCCATTTCTAGAAACTTATTCTGGAATTCTTCTTCAACGGTAACTAATTTATTTTCTATTTCCCCAAATTTGCCGTCCATTTGTTTCTGGAGCCAACTAGAATTTTCCGTAATTTTCTTTTCTAAAGTTGTATGATTTTCCATTAGTTTTTGTTCCATCCCTCTTAAGTTTCCAGACGTTTCCTCAAATTTCTGTTGCATTTGAGTAGCATTTTCGACCAACCTTTGCTCCATCCCTCTTAAGTTTTGCTCCATCCCTCTTAAGTTTCCAGACGTTTCCTCAAATTTCTGTTCCAGGCTTCCTTTTAAACTTTGCAACGCCGAATTTATGTCACCGGCAATTTCGAATAAAAATATGTCGGGATTTTCACCTTCATTTTCCAGAGCTTCTTTAAGTCTATTTTGCAGATCGGCCTTTTTTCCCTGTCGTCTCGCACTCCCGTTCTTCAAGTTCCCTTTTTAAATCCGCCACTTTAAGGTCCTTCAAAAATACCTGTCTTGAAGCCATTTCACTTAATTTATTTATCGCGAATTGATTTATTTAAAATGTTTTTATTGTTTTTTTCACACCCCACACCTGACACCAATGTAACGTTTTATTTATTTCGGGTTCGTGAGGTGTGAAAAATTAAACTCGCACTTTTAAATTAACACTATTTATTTACACTAATTTATTTCTATACAATTTATTTAGAGCGTTGTACGGAGAGCGCGCCGCTTAGATAATTCAAATAGAACTATTCCCCGCCGCCCAGTGCGGCTATTTTATAGTGTCGCCGAAAACTCTAGATGACACCAGGCTCGTCCGTACGACGTTCGAGATACGTCCCGAATAGAACTCGGTGCGTCACTTGTTTACGTCCGGTACTCGGCCGGCGAAGTCAACCGCAAGCGGCACGACTCGGCGGACTCCGTAACAATAGGTTCAGGTGTATACGTCAGAAATAATTTTTAGACAAGTAAGCAACATTCACTTTCTACAAAAAAAGGCCTCAAAAAATGATTCAATTCCTACACAAAAGAAAACAAATACATCCGCAGTGTGGGTGAGAAGGTCTCTCAGAATTTCTGACACCGTCGCCATTGTCATCTTATTGCGTCTGTTTGTTTTGTCAACGTTTCGCCTTTTGTAGATACTTTGTACATATAGGCGGCTCATATTTTCAAATGTTTGATGATTACGTATTTGTGTTTCCCTCTGCACTCTGTTAAGAATATTGCCACCACATCAAAGCTTATCTCAAGACAACGAAAACCAGAATCGGCATTAATCAGTCTTGCTACCGATACTTTTTTAGAGAATAAGAAAATGATCATCAATCAATCAAGTCATACGTTAACAGTCACCCACTTCATATACATTCCTATGTATGTGTTTTCTATGATTTACATATACCCGTACACAAATACAGCGTGGCAATAAGTCACGTATAATGCTTGTAACTTTTTAATAACCTTGCATATGAAAAAACGTCCTGAACAAAAGTTTTTCATTAGTTTATTTTCATATTTATGTCAACATGATATAATTTTGTCTTTCAGGGTTTGCTTGTTATGGAGAACAACTTTATTTTTTTAAATTTAGATGTTCTCTCAATATCTAAAAGAGCAGCCTTTTCTCTTTACTGTACACTAAAAATTTGAGGATAGTAACACAAAGAAATTTTCGCAAAAAAACAAGTTTAAAGTTAACTCTTTAAAACTAATAAAAAAAAGATAAATCAAAATACCTGTGAAATACCTTTTGAGTCATAACAGAGGTCAACTTTTATTATCTGTATTTGTGTTCAGTTAGCTCTTATTTCTTTTTCATTTTTACGATTTATAAATAAATAATTGATCGCTTGAGTCAGAAGCAAATAATTTAAATTTTAATAATGAGAGCAGAAATCCCAAGACCAAGTTATAATAATGATTTGTACCCCAACAGATCTCCAATCAACCAGTCAACGGTAAGCCAATTATTAAGAAATTTCAAGTAACTGGTAGCATTAAGGTTTCCGCTAAATCCGGTAGACCTAGAACTGCAACCGGAGGAGATAAAGTCTATTTTAAATATAAATCTTAGCATGTGCGCTATTTATAAATAGCGAACTCTATAGAGTTCTAAAAAATACTATTCTTCTGTTTACCCCCACTCCACCATTGGTGATACGGAGGAGGTTCATTTTAAATATCTCATCATCTAAATTTGTGTTTCCAATTACCAGATATATGATGACTGGAAAGAATCAAATGACCCGAAAAATATAGACTTACATTAGTACATTAATGATATAATACACAAACAAAGATAGTAATGATATAATACACAAACCTCGATAAAAAGTTTAATTCGTGTCTCGAGATAAAGTTAACTAAAAACTAAAAACGAATTACACATGAAGTTTACACTTAACCTGGTGGAGAGACTCTTTCCTTATATTCCCTTCACTAATCGTTTACGCAAATTCCAGGGAATATAGTAAATGTCGCCTACCTCGGTTTCTAAAAATAATGCAGACGAATCGTTAGGTACTCATCGCTAATGCATAAAGACACAATTGGAAATTCAAAATGTTCACGTGCTTGAATTGCTTTAAGTGACAAGGAATACTCTCAGTAATCCTCTTTCCAATTGTCCCAGTTTTTAAATGACACCCGACAAGTTGTTGAGCCCCACGTCTGCTCTCACTCACGCCTCTGATACGTCTAAGTCGTCTAGTATAAAGTGCATTTTAGAATTGTCGGTTGGTCGAGGACATCAATCTCTGCATTCAGTAGGAAATCCGAAGAAAAATTACCGAATCCTGTGTCGAAATAGACTACGAAATAGCTTTTAAATTAAATATTCCATTTCGTCAGTTTCCAATTTATTTGTTATTAGGTCTTTCATAGTCTCATTCATTCTTCGTAAGGGGGTCGTCTACCAACTGAAATTTCGATTTTTTTCTTATATTTATCCATTCTTCCTTTCTTCTTCCTTTGGGGGAGTAGGGTTAATGACGCAGCGAAGAGGACCATGATTAAACAGAAAAAGGGTAAGGTAGCTCAATTCAAGACGATGAAGGGATGCTACATGGCCCTGGAATGGCAGAATAATCATAAGTATAATTGCTTTCAAGAACAGACAAGAATTTTTTTGGGATACACCGAAAATATATACACTCTACATACATACTTTGTCCGAAAATTACAATTACAATTACGTATAAGGTAGGTGCACTTATTGTGCCACCACAGGCTAATCATTCCATTAGTCCGTTTCCTTAAGAAATTGAAGGACAGTTTCTTGTGGAGCGTCTGTTACTTCTTTTGATTCTATTGTTGTAGCCCCAAAATTCGAATGCCTAACAACTGCAATTGCCGGGCATTGGCATAATATATGGAAGGCGATTTCTTTCTCCTCTCCACACTTCCTACTATTGGAATCATTGTTCGCCCCAATTGTGGTCAGATGTCGCACGAGTGAGCAGTGTCCTGTGAACAGTCCCCACTGTCCATCTCAGCTGGTTTCTACCCAGTTTTATAAGGTCAATTATCTTATTCCAGGATGGTTCGTCAACGTACATCCGCGATTGCCTCACCCCTGGGACTTTCACCCAGTGAGAAATATATTTTTCTCTTAATAGGTCCTTTGTGGCCCTCCTGGCTGCCCGGTAAGCCAGGCCGCAGGTGGGTTCCGGCCCTATCAGTGGAACCTCAGCCCCTTTCTTTGCAAAAAAGTCCACTCTTTCGTTCCCTTCGTGGAGTTAGTGTCCTCTGACCCACTGTTGCCCGAAAATTTATCATGAATTCATATCACAGATAAAATAGCTGTAGCATACAAAAATTCAAATACAATCGCATAATGTTACTCCAAATTAAAATAAAAAATTGGATAAATCAAATGTGTCAAGTATATCAAAAAACAAATTACTCACGATTCTGAGAATTGTAAAAAGGTTTACATTGGTCATACAAAAATATATTTAAAAAATAGATCAAAAGAACATGAATATTATACAGGGTGAGTCAAACTTAACGCGACAAACGAAAGGTACGGATAGGGCATGTTATTCTAAGCAAAAAAGTTCTAATAAACATGTGTCCGGAAATGCTTCCTAAGAACGCTACGGACGTTTAAAGATGGCCGGCCCAAATTGGTTTTCTTGCCTTTTATTTCAAAAACTGCTTAAAATAATTGGTTTAACGTAACAAAACAAACTAAAATTTTACAAAAACTGCTCGAAATGTCCACCATCATTTTCAATGCAAAGTTGACATCTGCGAATGACTGATTAATTCACTCCGCTGCCTTATTAATTAAAAAGAGAAGCAGGCCTTGATAACAATTGAAAGTGTTTGTTTGACAGCCTTGTTTGACGTGTCGATCGAATTCAATTTGTCACTAATTTTAAGCTAGTTTATGAGTAAATTGCGGAAACATGCCAAATACCTACACTACAAGTGAATATGCGGATATTGTGTTTGTTTACGGGTACTGTGATGGTAATGCGCGCGCTGCTGTGAATGAGTACGCCCGAAGATTTCCAATGAGAAGAGTGCCCGACAAAGCGGTATTTACTAGAACATTTCAACGATTAAGAGAAACTGGGACAACTTCTTCGAAATCGCGAGCAGACGGTATTTTTGCACCCCTTCATAATAATCGAAGAACAGAAAATATCCTAGAACACTTCGATCAAATACCTTCAAGTAGCACGAGGAGATGTTATTTGCAATTAGGCTATTCCCAGAGCATTGTGAACCGAACTCTGAAAGCAGATGGTCGCCACCCCTATCATTTGCAGAAAGTTCAGAATTTGCTTCCTGAAGACCTACCTCGAAGAAGAGAATTTTCAGAGTGGTTCTTGGAACAAATAACAAACGATGCTTCTTACTATCGGAAGGTGATTTGGACGGACGAGGCAACTTTTACCCGTAGTGGTATCTTTAACCAACATAATGCGCATATTTGGGCCCATGAAAACCCGCATGCTGTAAAAGAACAACATTTTCAACATGAATTTTCGTGCAACGTTTGGATGGGGTTATGCGACGATACACTCATTGGTCCATATTTCTTGCCTCCAAGACTAAATGGTCCGGCCTTTCTTCATTTCCTGGAAAATGAATTTGAAGCAATATTAGATGACATGCCTCTAATTGATAGAGCAAACAGGTGGTTCCAGTTAGACGGTTGCCCAGCCCATTACACTCTACTAGTGCGGCAATGGCTTCACAACCATTTTTCAGGAAGATGGATTGGTCGCGGTCGAGACTGTCCCCGTCCTTGGCCTCCGCGTTCCCCGGACTTAACCACTATGGATTTTTATGTTTGGGGCAGAATGAAGAGCAAAGTTTATGCTGAGCCCGTCAACGACGAAGCTAGTCTCCGAGCGAGGATCTTGCAAGCTGCCCAAGAAATACCACTAGCGGAGTGTCGTGCAGCCGCGCAATCAGTCATTCGCAGATGTCAACTTTGCATTGAAAATGACGGTGGACATTTCGAGCAGTTTTTGAAATAAAAGGCAAGAAAATCAATTTGGGCCTGCCATCTTTGAACGTCCGTAGCGCTCTTAGGAAGCATTTCCGGACACATGTTTATTAGAACTTTTTTGCTTAGAATAACATGCCCTATCCGTACCTTTCGTTTGTCGCGTTAAGTTTGACTCACCCTGTATACAAACACGAAATAAAAAAGAAAAAAGGCACATACAGCCACTAGTGGAACATATTACCAATAATCCAGAACACAATTTCAATTTTGAAAATTGGAGAATTTTAGGAACAGAACCAAACCTAAAAAAAACGATTACTTTTAGAAATAAAACTCGCTAAAAATAAAACTTTTTACGAATAAAAATATTGTTAATAAACGCCGTGACATAGACGACTTTACCCTGACAGTTGCCTTATGGGACCCTAAGACCTAGAGACGAGAATTTACCCCCCACCCTAGTTCCCCCGTCAGTCATATTCAGTTAGTACTGAGTGTGCTCCCAGCCTTGCCACACCTTTTACTTTTTAATTTCACTTTTTTTTAAGACGTTTTGTTTATTCGATGATAATTATTTTTCTTAGAATAAAATAAACTTTGTAGCTATTTTTTTTGGTAACTGAGCGATTTAATTTTACATTCCTAACATGAGCAACGTGAAGTTCCTTTTAAACTAGTCAAAGTTACAATATTGTTCAAGTTTTTTTTTAGATCAGTGACAATAATGTGCAAGTGTTTTTTGAGGTTTTTTCTTCAATACCTGTATTTTACGTTCTGATTTTGAATAAAAGTTAATTGAACACAAATGTTAACCCTACTCGTCTTTATCACCTTTTTCTGGTCAGAAAAGCGAAAAAATACCACGATTGAGTGGTTTTTCACTGTGTAGGCCTGAGGGACTTACAAAGTAACTAAAACACTGAAATCCCAGGGGTAACTGTCAGTGTTAAATTCAGTATTTTATAACATTCTAGAAAAGAATAATAATTTCAAGACATAATAGTGTCATTGTCTCAAACCCACTAAGAATCTTCCTAACACAAATATGATATACGTAGGACAGGTTAGATTCCCTCAGATAGTTCTTTGTTTTTGTTTTAATACATTTGTTACATACCTGTATGTACATAGACAGAACTGCCAATATTCGTAACTTACCACCTTTTATGACACTAATAACATTGGTGTAAGTAAAATTTACAATAAAACTGCTCTATTTCTAATATTTTTTATGATCGAGAACGAGTATTAAATCTCCGAAACGTTGGCATAAATGAAATATTTGCTGTTTATTCCCGCACCTAAAACCCAACAAACCAAAAATTAATAAATCACAAGCCCTATAAGTGTTATATAGATCATTTCGTTGGTTTAAAGGTAAAACTTATTAATTAGCATCAAGAGACAAAAAAGTAAAATCAAGGATTTTCAAAGACGTAATACTCTTTCTTAACTTGCCTATGACCCATATTACTGCAAATTTATTCGTCTCTTGTTAGACAATTACAGTTTTCTTACAATTAGTTTGATGTTACTTAGTTTTACCTTTAAACTGCTGATCTGTGTCGCTTCTTAAATTTCGGGATACAACCTTCGAGTTTATATTCCTGGACCTTGTCCACCTACAGACTCATATATTTCCGACCGACATAATATCTAATGTTCTTAATATATCACTTTCCTGTCAGTAACAATGGCGTTCCTGCTGAAATATGCGCGTTTAGCTGCAAAAATGTGTGTGAAAGGGAATATAAAATGTAGTCTTTGGACGCTGCCCAGTAAGAATGCTTTTCATCGTTCTTGTTTTGTTCGTCTGAAGTCTCGGTGGAGATGTCTCCCAGATTTCCCTCTACTTACCTCCTATAAATACGTAGATATATCTTAAAATTCCGTGAGAGTTTCAGTTCGGAATCTTATTATTCATTCAAACTCTGTGCCTCCTTAAAGACGTCGGCTACTTTAAAATGTAGATTAGTACACAGGTCGTAGATTAAACATATTTTTTATTAATGCATAAATATGGACCTTAAAAGCCAACCAATTTAGAAAAGCGTTGTAATAAGAGTAGTTCTTATTTTTTCATAGACTGACAACAACAACAACAAAATTGCCTAGTTGATGTAATAATAGAAAATAAATATGTATTTTAGGTATCTATTAATTTCCGGTTTTTTTATTCGCCAGTTTAATAATCCACTAAAACGCCGTGTAATAGTTAAACCCAATACCGTTGAAATAATAATTTAAATAATATTACACAATAACAAATCCTCTAAATTCAATTTCGCAGATTTAAATTTTACTAATAGATTTGCCGAAATATATAATGAAGTAAAGGCAAATCTCTTATTCATTTCAGCAGAAAATTGCATTAAAGTTCTGATTTACAGTTTGAATTTAAAATCTTACGAGCTTTAACTTACTGGAAGGTTCCACACCGAAAGTTTTCTGCTGCTTTTCTTTTCCTTTATTAACCTACATCTCCAACTTCTTCCTAATTCTTTGCATATTCAATAATTTTGACGGATGTGTTTTGGCAACTCTACTTTCCTGCGTATTTCTTATAGATAATGGAATAACATTTGTTTTGTTTTAAATTAATGTGTAATATATGCATGTGTAAATTCAGTCGGTGAAATTTGTAAGGTATCTAATTAAAAATATATATTTATATAAACAAACTTCCAACATGATTGATTACAAGGTGGCGACAAACATTTGATTTCTCCAGTTTATAACGAATTTTAACTATAAAATTAGTTGAAATCTGTGATCAAAACAAGGATGTTATAAAAAAAATAGTACATTTCTGGATATAAGATATACTGGCATGTTCTGAAAGAACATGAAAAAAAGAAGCGAAAGGAATAATAAAATATGGTACGTTTTCTGTAAAATGAGAGATTTAATAAAGGACAAATTTGTTTCGCGCTCTATTTTGAGCACCCTGTAGATTTTGCCATATATCTAAAACTCTGACTCATCTTAACTTTTCATACTCATATGGTAAAAAAAAACACAGAACTTTATTGCAGCTTAAGTTTTTTTATGAGTTTGCAATTTCATTTTTTTTTGTTCTTAAAATTGAAATATCATTTTAGAGATAGACAATGGTTATAAAAGTGACTTTAAATTAATAAGTAAGTGCCAGAAAGTCCCCGTTATTTTAAAGATGTAAAGCATCCTCAAAAATATCCAGATACAAATTTTCAGCTCCATATAGTATATAGGGTAAATGTGGGAGAGACGCCGCACTTTTTTAGAATGTGCAATAACTCCCCTTAATAATGCAATACAAACTAGCTAGAATAAGACCCATACTTTAGAAAGATTTATTCAAGAAACGGAACATAACACAAGTGGTTATGGCAAGAAATAAGAAAATAAAAAAATATTTTGTTGTCATATACATTGTCGCCGCATATCTAGAGGGAGAGATGGCTTATAGGAAATAAGATTAAATTATTTTTTCACTTGAGCCTTCTTCAATAAATACTTTCCACATGGGTTCCAGGTAATTTCGAATGCTCTACACGTTTCATGTAACCAACGTTTGCAACGTGTATACTCAATTCAGTCTGATTTTGACATAGTTCCTATATTTCCAAAGTTCGAGACTCTCCGCATTCATTTTCCTCAATATCCACAAAGACGCATTCATTTTCCTCAATATCAGTAATATCGCTACTTGAGGAATGCGCTGATATTTCTACTTCAGATTCAGATAATAAGGATGATTGCTTCTTTTACTTTCGTTTTAACCCTTTAGATACACATTTAACTTGTCCCTTTTTGTCCGTGTGTATGTATATACAAATTTTACGATTTCATATATTTTATGTCTTTTATACAACTTGGGTTAGTTAAATGAACTGCCTGTTGTTTTTTGCGTTTTCTAATATTAGAAAATACAGGTACGGGCGATATTTGTTGAACCAATTTTCATGAAGTAACGTCACAAGTGGTCGAAGTTGATGGTTGAGGTTCTGAATTGTTATTGGAGGAACTTTGCACTATCGTATCTGATTGAGATTGCTTTAATCTCGGATTAACTGCATGTTTTCTCCTTTCTCCAAACTGTGTAAAGCTTCAGTTACACTGGTTTTAGGAGAGGTCGGTTGACCTCCGATAACTTCTATATTAGTTATAGATTTAGATATACAGGGTTTGTCCGGAAAGTAATGTCAGTGAGCTTTGAAAAATGGTTTTTATTGGTTCTATTTGTACAAATCTTTAGAAACTTTTAAAATACATTCCTCCTGCGTCCACACATCGGTTCCAGCGGGTCTTCCACGCATCAAAAGCCGCACGGTAGTCGTTTTCCGGAATCGCCTTTAAAGCGTCGGTGCAAGCTTTCTGAATGTTTTTCATCGACCCAAAATGCTGTCCTTTCATTGGGGTTTTGAGGCGCGGAAACAGGAAAAAAGTCTGGGGGGGGTCACATCGGGGCTGTAGGGAGGCTGGGGAACAACGGTGATGCCTGCCTTGACGAGGTAATCGGCCACGAGGAAGCAGGTGTGCGAAGGCGCATTGTCGTGGTGAAGCTTCCAGGATTTTGAGATGTCTGGGCGGATGCGATTCACCCCGCGTTTCAGCCGCTTCAGCACCTCGACGTAAAACTTTCCGGTTACGGTTATCCCCTGCGGAACGAACTTATGATGGACCAATCCCCGGCAATCAAAAAAGACAATCAGCATTCTCTTGATCTTTGACCTGGACATCCTGGCCTTCTTGGGGCGAGGGAGTTCGACGTGTGCCATTCCGCACTTTGCCTCTTCGTCTCCGGATCTTATTCAAAGACCCAACTTTCGTCCCCGGTAATGACGTCATCAAGGAAAGCGGGGTTGTCTTCGCAGGTGTCCAAAAGTTCTTGGCAGGTTTCGACGCGCCTCGCTTTTTGATCGTCCGTTAGCACTTTTGGCACGAGCTTCGCGCACACCTTCCTCATTTCTAAAGACTCCGACACAATTTCGTGAACAATGGTTTTCGTAATGTCTAATGTTTCGGAAATTAAACGGACACTTAGACGACGGTCAGTGTTCAACAAGTCACGCCCACGTTTTACATTGTCGTCGGAACTGGAGGTTGATGGCCGTCCAGCGGGGTTCTCGTCGTTGACATCTTCCCGACCTTCTGCGAAGGCCTTGTGCCACCGGAAAATTTGCCTGTCCGAAAGACAATCGACGCCGAACGCCTTCTTCAACATTGGAATGGTTTCCGCAGCACTCTTCTCCAGTTTCACACAAAACTTGATATCGCCATCCGTTGCTCAAGCGAACGTTGCATTTTTTCCTGCACCGGGTCACTGTAACGACTCTCAAAGAACGAGTGATGCGACCGCTACAACGACCAGTAGCCAACTGACGTTTGTTGGATCTTGTTGCCAGATCCCCCCACCACAATCCCAGCACGTAAAGCGCGGGCTGGCGCGTACAGTCTCGGGCGAAAAAATTCACTGACATTACTTTCCGGACAAACCCTGTATATAGTTTATATATATATATATATATATATATATATATATATATATATATATATATATATAAAGTTATTTGCTAATTATCCTGGGTGAGCAGATACAGTCTATAAACTAAAAACTAAGACACCCGTATAGCACAAGCGGTGTATGCCATATAAAATCGAGTAAAATCGATAAAGACCGAGTAAAATCGAGTATTATCCCAATATTTACGATCCCGAGGAATGCCGATGTTTTGTTACTTCCACATCTTCACAATGGAGTGGAGGTATAATAGTTACGGTTTTTTTCGAGAATAGCTATGAAGGTTCAGTTATATGCTACATGTTAATAAAACATTATGCTTTTACAAATAGAAGTGTATTAATTTATATATTTTAGAGTAACTTAGGGAAATGTTCAAGTCGATTTTATTCGATAACAGTGTGTCGTATTCAAATTCAACAAGAGTACTACTTATTGCGAAAATATTTAAAATTTCATATTACCTCTTCAGAAATAGTGAAATAATTTCACACAAAAAATTTGGAATATAATTCAGCCCCACCCCCCTAACGGTTCACACCCTCGGTATATTTCCAAATAATTATGGTTTCATATTATAGAACATCAAAGGTTTTATGTGAGCACGAAATTTCGTGATTTCTCAAAACAAACCATTTTATAAGCAACTTGTATATGAATAAAATAAATCTCCTATCATGCTTATTATTTTTGTCACTACCAATCTTTTACTCAAAACTTTTCTACAAGTAAAGTGTATAAACCCTATCCTATTGCACATGTTTTATACAGTGAGGGCGTAAAGTCGCGCATAAATTCGATAAAACATAAAGGATATTTTTTTTAGAAAAACGCTCAGAGGACACTTCAATTAAATTTTTCATTTGCCGTTATTTTGACGTACTTCATTAGTTTTTTTATTGACAGCTCTCAAAGATATGACGTCATCCATATTTTTTTAAATGACAACATATGGCTTGTGACATACAATTTGAAAGCTCTTTTTTTCACGCAGTATGCTCCTAAATTTTGGAGCGATTTTAACAAGCCATTTTAGAATGGCGACCAATCAAGTGTTCGATTCGATTCGATAAAATACGAAAGAACGTTTATTTAAAAAATCACTCAGACACAAGAGGTTCTACAGCTACTTGGTCTGCTATTTGATATAACATACTCTCAACAGTTATCCAGAATTCCAAAAATGGAGAATAAATAATATAGAGCGCAAAAATATACAGTCAAGAAGTCAACGAGGCACAGTTTGTACATTTATTAACCCTTAGTACTCACTGTGGGTCCAGGGGACCTAAGCCCTTTTTTGACATCGAATACTGCCCAGTAAAATAGAAAAAAATGTGTTTTATGCGTTATGCGTTAGCGTCTCATTTTTTTCTTCAAAATCGCTCCTTCATCCTGCTAAATAAATATACATACTTTTTGAAACGGCGACAAAAACCATTGACTTTCCTTAAAAGTATGTAATTTCAAGATTGTAAAACGATTTTTTTTTAAGTTAAAAATTACAAAAGCAATTTTTGTGAAATGTTATTTTTCGAAGGTTTTTTTTGTATAATTTTTTTTGCATTGTTAAAAATGTATTTTTCATTTACAACCGACTTTCTTCCATTAAAATAGGTTCAAATTATACGCCGGAATTTTTTAAATTATTTAAAATGCATTATTCTATTATTTATAACAATTTAAAGACATCTGGGTCCGATGGACCCAGTCTGACTATTACGTCTTTGTGGGAAATTGTGACTACCAAGGGTTAAAGACCAGATTAGGACAGCTAGTTTTAATTGAGTTATTTTTATTTTAAGGGGTTTGTTTTTAATAAATAGGCTAAACAAAAATATTTAAGTAATGCTCTTTATATATTCATATACTCAGTCTCTGGAATTCTGAATAACTATTTGAGAGTGTGTTTTGTCAAATAGCTGTATAACCTTTCTTGTTCGAAGGTTAAATAAACTTTTTTCGTTTATTGTCGAATTTTAACTTTTGAACGGTCACCATTTTAAAATGGCTTGATAGAATCGCGCCAAAATTTAGAAGCATACTGCGTGAAATAAGAGCTTTCAAATGATGTATCACAAGCCATATGTTGTCATTAAAAAAAATCGATAACGTCATATCTTTGACAGCTGTCAATAAAAAAACAAATGAAGTACGTCAAAATATCGGCAAATGAAAAATTTAATTGACGTGTCCGAGCGTTTCTCTAAAAAAAAATATCCTTTAATTTTTATCGAATTTATGCGCGACTACACCCTCGCAGTATACGCTTTTCTGGCACAGATTCAAAAAACTTCGAGGTAACTGTCTTCCAAAAATACACCCAAGTGACATAGTTCGTTGTCACAATAGCCGACGTAATAACTATTTGCCTGAAACTATCTTCATTATTCATGGCACTGTAGTCCGACAAGTGTACGGACCAAAGTAGATTTTTATACCCAGAAGGACCTCGCGAGAAAGATAACGAGTTTGTTCTCTTGTTTCAGAAATACATAAGCGAAGGATCCACCGTGAGAGACTGCGTCCTCAAGTGCTCGGAAAAAGGTAGGTAGTCACTGCGAAAAAGTTTCTTATCTCTTAACGGACACTAATTCATCCGAGGCGTCTTATTTGCATATTTTTCGAATAACTAAGGCTTATAAGTGAGGATAATATGACGTTAATTTCCGGAGCCGTACTCGAAATGCTTACTAGGGGTAGGTGTTTCGTTATTTATGGACCTTCACGAACATATCAGACACAATCCGCAGTTATTAACATTTGTGACAAATGTTAGCTAAGTTTTCTGTAGTCTTAATATTTGTCCATTAACCTTTAGAGGACGAGAAATCCAGTATACTGGCTCAAAAAAAGGTTCTTCGTCTTTGTTCAAACATCATTATTTTGGGGTCTTAAGGTCGCTAATTAGGAATCTGATTCTAAAAATTCAAGATGGTGGATATAATATTTTGGACAAATCATAGGATTTGTTCGTTTAGGTCATATAGATGGAACACAAAAATTTTAAATTTGCTAAAATTTGGATTAAAAACTATACCGGGTGTCAACGGAATCACCTTCGGGCAGTCCTTTTTTTCAATTATAAAGATATTTTAATGAAACTTGGTGTGTATATAATATTTGGTAATAATGCCAATTAATGGTCTACACAGCATATTTGTGCAATTTTCAGTTGCACCGGAAATGCATGCAACTTTTGATTTTTAATTAGGACACCCTGTATTTTTTTTTTTACATATTTCGAATCTGCAGGTCGTGTTTAGTAAAAAAAGAATGTTTTTTTTGTCTTTTTTTGGTGGTTTTTTGTGTTTTATTAATTTTTTGAAATTGATTAAAAGAGTGATTATTGCCGAAACATGAGTCTTCTGATCTAGAATGAGGTTAAGAAAACTGCTATGTTAATAATGTCCTGTCACCGTCCAATATCGATTATCGTCCATTATCGTTCGCAAAAACAGTTTTTTTTATAATAACTTGAACAACTCAAATGGACATATGCCACTTTCATAATTGCATAAAACAAAACTTTTCGAGATGAATCCAGCGACGTATTAAGTGTTGAATTTCGATAACAAATTATCGTAAAAAATTATAAAATCCAAATAATTAATACACTAAATGCAATGCGAAAGTAGTATTAGCCTCCAATTAGTCCAATTAATAGGTAGAAGAGCATCCCAAAAATCCTAACAGGAAACAAAAAATATGGTGATATAGGAAAAAAAATTCTAAGATAGCGTTTTTTTCCTTTTGCTCGTAAACGGCGAAGTTAACCTAAAAAATTCATAAAAGTCAAAAAAACGGTTTTTCTACAGTTGCCCTACGACCTTCCGGAGCCGAGATAATTTTTTTTTTTTCAAAAATTCCACAGGACGCTATTTAAGTGCTACAGCGTCCATTCTAACAGAGATTGAAGTTGAAGACTTATATTTTCAATGAAAAAATACTGTGGCTCATTTTAGCCGCTTCTGCATTTTTAATTGTGCATGAATTCGAACATGAGCGCGAGCTAACTGTAACTGGCGGCGGAGTGGGGGTAACGGGTAACGCTATTCGGCCACTCCGAAAACTGAATTCGCGCGTTCAAAAGCGCTTACACTTTCCAAATCTATATCATCTCGACTTCTAGACCACGTACAAAAATCCTTCTGTACTTAATCTTGGGTCGCTCGACGAGACAAATCGAAATATGACATTTACGACGGCCTCGAATGCATAATTACCTTTGAAAAATTTAATTTTTCTTTAGTCTAACATTCTCTCGCCTCTTGTTACCACTCAAATAATTACTTAATAATTATTATGAAATAAAATAAAATACAACGGTTTATGTTAGTTATAACTTTTTTATTATAACACAGTTACAAAATATTTATTTAATTAAAGTTTATGTATATCACTCATATATGTATATAATCTCCGTCTCTTCAATTCGCTCGATTGTCTTTCATTTTGTTCCTTCCTCTTCTATACTTTCATTTCCTACATTCTGCACACACTCATCTTCATTTTCTAAATAATTTGTTTCAATAATGACTGATTCAAGAGCGTCAAAACGTCATCATCTAATTGGATCTTTGTAATTTCACAATTTTCACATTGTGATGCATCACAATGTAAATAGACACTCGTGCGTTTTAATTTTTTTTACAGCCACATTTTTTATTCTTGCAACCGCTTGCAACTTGCCTGTTATAAACACAAAATAATTAGTCTAGACGTAATAAATAATAATCATAAAGTAAGAAAGTAATTAAAATATTAAATTATTACATATAATTATTTGAGTGGTAACAAGAGGTGTGAGAATGTTAGACTAAAGAATAATTAAATTTTTCAATGGTAATTATGCATTCGAGGCCGTCGTAAATGTCATATTTCGATTTGTCTCGTCGAGCGACCCCATATTAAGTAGATTAAGAATTAAGATTTTGAAAGTGTAAGCGCTTTTGAACGCGCGAAATCAGTTTTCGGAGCGGCCGAATAGCGTTACCCGTTACCGTGGGGGTAACAGGTAACGCTATTTGGCCTATTCCGCCGCCAGCTACAGTTAGCTCGCGCCATGCTCGAATTCACGCACAATTAAAAATGCAGAAGCGGCTAAAATGTAAGAATGAAAATATAAGTCTTCAACTTCAATCTCTGTAAGAATGGACGCTGTAGCATTTAAATAGCGTCATGTGGAATTTTTTGAAAAAAAAATTATCTCGGCTCCAAAAAGGTCGTAGAGCAACAGAGTAAGGGTTTTTTTAATTTGCGTAAAACTGCAAGCAATCGATTCCTGTAAAAGACATTATCGTGAAATGAAAATCGAAAAAAATATTAAAGAAAAACACGACCAAAAAATGTTTACGTTTTTCAAAGTAATTTTTGGACTCTTAAAATAAATAAAATCGTTATCACTATTTTTTACCATAAATGTACAACTCTTAAGGAAAATGAGGTCCAATCCGTTTCTCTACGACTCTTCGTCGAAATAGAAGAGCTGATTTTCGAGATGAGTTTTTTTTCGAAAAATCGATATAACTCGAACATTTTTTTAATATCTTTAAATTTAAAAAAAATACACTTTTTTCGCTCGCCAAGGGCTATATTTACAGTAAGTAACAAGTATCAAAACCTTAATTTGCAAGAGATGTAGCAAAAACAAAAAAAGGCGATGTTTGACGGTTTTTTCAATATACCTTCAAAAGTAATATAGCAATCGATAAACTCAAAAATGCGATTCGACAGGTTTTTTAATACCTACAACTTTCTCATTTAACTGTTTCCGATCAGAGTTCTAGTTTTTTTATTAGCGACCAACCGTTTTTTTGACTTTTATGAATTTTTTAGGTTAACTACGCCATTTACGAGACGTTTTTGTAGTGCGTTTAATTCCCTACAAGAGTACGTCTTGGTCTTATCAGTCTGATAATCGGTTGAAGAATTACAAAATTCCAAAGCTTGAAAACCAATTTTTCCCATGTTAATTAATTGGGAAATGGAAAATCGCGATGAGTCATCTCTTAATATTAAAATTAAGAGGTGATATTTTCACAGGCTCATTTTTTCGACATCCTGAACAATATTTTCAGAGTAATTTTTGAAAAAAAAAATTTTCGATTTTTTTGATACAGTCTACAGTCCATATATTAAAACTTGCTGGATTTGTTAGATTCAGTGCTCGATTTCTCTGAGGTAAAACAAGATTTGTCAACAAATTAAAATGTAATAACTATACTTTGTAACTCTGTGATTTAAAACCCTCATCATTTTACTTATTTGTGAGTCCATACCTACGACTATGTACGTATAATGATATTTGTATCGTACTTTTCGAGATTCAATTAATCAATAGATCTCAATTGTAAGTTAATAAAGGTACATATTTTTTTATGTGGTTTTAGTATTAGAAGAACGACATTATTTAGTTTTCGTATACAATTCATTTTTCTTGAACATCATTAATAACGCTGGTATTTTAAGCCGTGTACTCTTAATTTTTACAAATGTTCCTTATCCTGAAATCAACAGATACATCGAGATAGTTCACACTGCGCGCCTACTTTGTCTAATTGCATACTCTAACGAATTAACCTCAAATCTCCCTTTATTGCCTGTTTTCAATTTTCTCCCTTTAGATTTAGTTTCCATTACTCTGATTAAATAACGTTTGTCTATGAAAACAGACCACCGTTCATTATCGTCTAGTCTCGCGAATACAATTAAACCAAAGTTAACAACGTTGCTGACATGTTAACAATGTTGCTCGTAAAAACACGTGTTGAACGCAAGACGAAGTAAGGTGAAAGGAATACCCTCTTTGCGAACTTTTGGTGAAGAATAAGGTCATGTGAGGCACCAGATAGTATTAAACGTCTACACTGCAGCCATGTTTATTTACAATAGAACATTCGAGCGAATATAAAACCATCCAGAGCTCTCGCCAGTTTTACCTTAATGGAACATCAGGGTGACCTATTTTTGAAGTTCTGAAATGATTGTGGTGCCTCTCCCAAATATTGTGAGTGGATGGAGCGAATCTGGATATAGGATTAACTTCAACAATCGGTCCTGTTTTCGAAAGATGAGGCCATCCTTAATTTTTTCAAATGGCAATCGTCTATTTCTGGTGTTCGTTTTGGTAAATCTAGTATTATTTAAAACTACTGCATAAAAATTCTGCCACCTCGTATTAAAAAAAAATAGAGTAAATTTCACATATATATCCTCAAACCAATCGGATACTCTCATTTTTAACAGTTACCATAGCAACGAAAAATAAAGTCAACGAAAAGGACTATTGGTTCTCACATTGCCAACAATTGACTTCTTCTATAAAAGTGAATTAAATTGTGAATGAAATCCGTAATTTGTTTAATTTCCCACCGTATGCCGTTCTTTAAATCCTCTAAATTATGTGTTCTGGGGATAGTTGAAGGCAAATGTCTATATATTTTGCCTTCAAATATCCGCAAAGAAAATAACGCAGGGACTTAAGATACGAAAATCTCAGAGGCCACTCTATTGGCACTCTTCTACCGATCCAACGCTCAGAAAATATTGCACTCAAGTAATCTCGAAGAGGCTGAGCAAAGTGCGGTGGTGCACCGTCTTGCTGAGACCAGACAGCAGTGTTTGGTAAATCGTGTTCATCTCCAGATCTTACGCCCTGGACTATTTTCTTTCGGGACATTTGAAGGAAAAAGTCTAACTAAACCTCAAAATATAGAGTATTTAAAGAACAGAATACGGTGCTAACAAGAAGCCTAGAACTAAGGAGACCGAAGTCGTTTGGTGTCATGGTCTCATATCTCTCCGCCTCCAGAAGGCGCTGTAAGCAGTGCTGTGCTCGACGTCACGTAGTCAGCGAAAGTCATGTGATGAGCAGCGGACCACATGTTTATGAATGTAGGCTGTCGATGTGTATGCTTACATTCTGTTTGGCTTTAATAAAAATACAATCCGAATGTTAAATAAATATGGTTCGAAAGTGATGTGTTGCATTGTGTTATACAAGAAGCGTTCTGAAGCGTCAGAATAACCGGACATTATTTCAACTTACTGATACGCACACAGATTAGTACAGTACGACACCGCTTACAACGCCTCTGGAGGCGGACATATTCGAGCCCCTCGCGTTATACAGCGAAAAGCCGCAGCTCTGTCTCCTTAGTTCTAGTCTTCTTGGGTGCTAAATTAGAAAAATTACGGTAGAAGTAATTCACAATGTACTTAGTAAATATTGTAGATAGACATGCATAATGTCAAGATATCAATGGTTATTTCAAGGTAATAGTATTATTATTATTATTAGTAATATTATATTTCAAGTAATAGTATTATTATATTTCAAGGTAGTCCGTTTAATTGATACGTTAATAAGGAAGCATACATTTAAGAGTACCCTGTACAATTCCACGACTTTTCGTAGAGATACTGACAATTCGAAATTTGTTTCGTTACCATATGAACCTAAATTCACCCGCGGTCTAAATAAAGTTTTTAAAAATATTAATTTCAATTTTGTGTATGATTCTAAAAATAAACTACAGACGGTTTTGGGCAACTCCAAAGATAAAATCGACAAAACGAAAAGTCAGGTATATATGAAATAAGTTGTAAAGATTGTGATAAAAAATATATCGGGCAAACAAAAATATCTATTTTAGATTTAAAGAACACATTTTTTATTACACTCATTTAGATTTAAGATTAATTAGAAATGTAACAAACAGTAGACAGTTGGATGCTTTTGAAAGTTTAGAAATCATTAGATGTAATAGTAATATGAAAAGGACAATGGTCCAATATTCAACAGTCCACTGTTTGGCGAAACTTTGTTGGCGAAACGCGCATCGAGAAAAGTATAGTAGTTCGGTGTTTCGTGGAAAACGTCCAGTTTTTTGTTTCTACGCCGAAGGTTCCAGTACATACTCCAGATTTAATGTTAACAATTAATTTTTAGATTAATTCATTTATTATAATATTCGTTTCCAGTTTTCTGTATCTTTTCTAATGCAAAGTGGTAAAATTTGTATACAGTAGTTTTAAATAATACTAGATTTACCAAAACCAACGTCAAAAACCCCCTTTTGGTTCTCTTAATCTCTGCCCTCTCTCTGTCTCTCTCTCTCTCTCTCTCTCTCTCTCTCTCCGTCTATTTCTTGCCTTGAATATTGAACGTACCTGATAAAATATTGAATATTGAATTTAAACAATGTATACATGTAGAAACCAGTGTTGATTAACACGTTCATCCCGTAAACATTTTTTCAAGCCCACCTGTTCAGCCGTTATTTATTTCAGTGGATTTCGCCGTGCGCCAGCAATGGCGCACCACGACTCCCGAGTAACATTTCTCGTTTGTAACCGTCATGCGCCACCTATGGTACACATAGTCTAGATCGGTAATAGGTAGAGTACATGCTATTTCTCACACGTGGCTGTCTTCTAACATAAGTAGCATTATGGAAAGTTATGAAAGTGAACAATAATGAAACTTAAATAGAAAAGATCATATAGGTATTGATTTTGATAACATTTTGAGTAATAAAATAAGTACCGTAAAATTGGTGCTCGTAGCTGAGAGTCTGTAAAGTTTTATATTGCTGAAATGAACGGAATAGTGTTTCCCAAAATCAAAAACATTATGGTCTTTTGTTTGCTAAAAAAAATTTACGGGTTCAAATTCAACGACTTTTGGTTTTGCAAGATTACCCATTTTACGGTAAAGTTTGGGTGTTCGAAATATGAATTAGGTACCTAAATCTTGTGAAACCTCCTGTATAAATGCATATGTTAGGTTACTACGGTGTCATTAGACTGTTTCAATAATTAACTAGTTCTTAGAGGGTCCATTGAACTTTCGTTCCATATTATTTTTCATTTCGTTTTAGGTTTTGATTAGTTATAAGCAGAATTTTAAGTTTTTTTTTTGACAAGTACATATTAGTTGTAAGAAAAACTTCATTGCTTTATGTCGTCGAATATCACTTCAATAAATTTGTATTGATAAAAAAATGTCTCGTAATTCATGAAAGATTACTGTGATCTGAAAAGTGTACCACAGATGGTATCCTTACTTCGTAATATAATATCAAAGCGATATGTAGCCGTAGAGTTTGTAGCAAACATTTTTTACTTCATATAATGTGGCCATATATGGTACATGCCGGCTGTTGATAATAACCTAAATGTACCACATGTGGTACACATCGTCGTGAACGTGTTAAGATCTTAAATTATATCGACTGATATGTCCTTTTTGTAACTTATTGCGTATAATAGAAATATTTCAGAGGAAATCGAGAGTGTAAGAGAAAGTGTAAGATGAGAAGACACGCATTGGAACGTTCCATTTTCCTTGACTAAGCGTGTAATTGATACTGAATGTATCTTCGTCAGCTGTGCCTGTAAAAGACATGCTAAAAGTTTTTTACAGATCCAATTGTTCGATTGTTTTACGCTACGTCGGCATATTTAGGTCAAAATCGGGACGGATAGAAGAGCATAATGGAATATAGTAACTGTTCTGCAAGGTTAAGGTCTGTAATGGCCTTTATATGATGAAAATTAATGGTTTTCCGAACTGTTTCTGATTTATCGAGGGGTTTGTATTCAACTCGAGAGACGGCGGTATATAGAAAGACAATAAAGGAAAGGAACTGGGGGGTGTTACTTCACACAATCTGTGTAGTATCCGTATTTTCTTTTTATAAACCGAATTTCAATTGAAGCGTGATGCTTCGAAAATTAAATAAGGATACCCAGTGCTGAGACTGATTTATTTTTGTTAGATTATCCGAACATTTTTATTTTGATATTCTTTTTCCTTGCAAGGTGCTAAAATTGTGCAATGTATACAGTGTGTCCAATTTTCGGCACTTTTGCGGAATAACTCAGTTGTCTTTAAAGATAGAGAGTTGCGGTTTACACATTCCTATCCTACTTCTTTGTGAAAGAAAATATGCAGTAAACAGAATTCCATATCCCTCTTAATTTTTGAGATACAGGGCGAAAACAAAATTTGAAGGGATATTAATTTTGCCAGAACAGCAAATATGGCAGAATATGGTCCGACGAAGCTTACTTTTCAAGTGCCGGCGTTTTTAACTGCCATAACACCAGGCAAAAATCACCAAGGCAGTCCCACAAAAATCACCACCGTATATTTCAGCGGGAACAATAAGGACGTTTCGGTTTCAGTGTTGCTTGTTTTATTTTAAGAACAATACTGTATCACATTTACAAAGGAAACCTCGTCAAAAAAATCGTTGTTGTATTGATCACTTTAATCAATAACATTGGCTAGGTATGATTCATAGTAATTAACTGTTAAGATATAAATAACTAATAGTACTACTAGTGAGATTGTTGTTAAGAAAACTTACCAATAGTGATATATTTTTGAAATGCTCAGCAAATACTTAATTCAACCAAATAATAATTACAGAGTGTTGTACAAACTGTATACAGGGTATGCTTACCCACAAAATTAACCAGACACTAAGTATGTATTTATGGATATTTCAGATGCATTTCAAATAAATGCATTTCAAATAATGGAATATCAAAGCAATATTTATTATATTCTTAATAGCAAAAAGGTTAGAAATAAGTCCCAAAATACAGAAATTTAACAATACAAAAGTAAAATATTAATCGTCTTCTAAAATTAAATAAACGAATATTTATATTTTCTCACAAAATTATAAAACTATCAAAAAAAGGAATATACAATTCGAATATATCCTCAAGCTTGAAAAACACCTCTGATCCTTTATGACCCGAGACCCGGATTATATCAAAGTAGTAATTTTGCCAAAACACCAGCAACAGAACGTTCTTTTTTCAAGCCAAAACAATACTGTAATTGTCATAACGGCAAAAGAAAACAATTACAGTCTGATAAATATAGTCAATGTGCGATTTAATAAAACTGAAAGACCTCGAAATGTCGAGTGTCCAGTTAATTTTGCGGATGAGTGTACATTTTAATCGTAAAATTACTTTTTTTATATTTCTGACTTTCATAATAATCAGTTTCATAAGTACGAGTACCTGCAAAAAATCATTATATTAAGTAGGTGCATTGTCGTTAATTTTATACGACCTATTGGATAATTGAAAATCAAATAAATAATAAATAAATAAATATGGCATTCTGTAACTCTCGAATATATAGCAAAACAATGACAGAATTTCAGAATTTCGATGTACCGTTAACCGTTTAAATGTCCTCGAAAGAAATCCTGGAAGAGTTCTAGTCTATGCAAATTCCAATTCACATCATCAATCTTCTAATCAGTGAGTGATGTCTCACGTTGTGTATCAAACTTCAAATCTCCCCTTTGTCACTTTCTTCGTTTACCACCGTTGTGGATAAACCAATTTGATCCAATGATCATCCGTATTCTGGTACAAATAAAAACGTTTTGTTCCTAGTGCATTATTGATCAAGTTAAATAAGTTTTAACTTTTGTTTTCTGTGTTAGGTACATTTGGACTCAACGGGAGCTTTATTTCAATATTTTTGATTTTTATAATCACAGTTTCTTCCATATCAGCGAATTGCATTGAATTAATTATGTTCATAGTGACTATTGTCTATTACCCAACCGAGAAGTGGAAATACTCAGTTGATTTTGCAGAAAAGAGACGCTGCGTTGTACGCAAACAAATTCTATTGTTTGCTTTAAAAATGGATAAGGCATGTCGTTAAATACATCAGAACTTTTACGTGATTGATCCAATGCAAACACTGACGGTTATCCGTTCGAAATCGATATTCGTACTTACCCGTAATTTATTAGTTACGTTTGTGAGATATGCCATCACGTCAAGTCTGTGTGTGTAGACACCGCAAGAAGACAAGCAACTTGTTTATGTTCCGAAGGGATGGTGTCGCATTTTAGGGAAAATAATATATTGTTGCGGGCAACCCTTGGAGTTGCGAGGGAGAACTGAACGGGACTTTCTCGGAATGACTTTCACCGACTTTGAGAAATATGGATACGGTCTTAAGAACTCGAAGGGTCATGTCATAATGTTCTATTTTTTTATATGTCGAAGTGCCTAATTTGTACATACCAAAATTGTACGGTTTATAAAATATTATTGGTTTTCTCAAATTTTCTTTTGTTTTTTTTTTCGACATATGGATATGGATACAGGTAGATGACAATATTAAATTAACAATAAGATTTTGTATTGCAATGTTTGAGTAATTATTTTAATATTATTACTCAAACTTTATAGTAGACTATTGAATTTATAGTATTTATTTATAGAGTAGTAGTGACAAAGTAGTGGAACTAGACCTAATAAGGGTAAAAAGAAAATCTTTTCAAAAAGGCTTATTTTAAAGTTTTAACAACTCCCAAGTCTTAAAATAAATAAATGTATATAGAGTTACATCAACAGCTTTGTTTTTTTGGAACAGGGCAGTATTTCGCCTTGAATGTACGAACATGCGACTAGTTCCAGAACTTTATTAATATATATTTATACTTTAAATAACCCCATGGGAATGTTAGAATTCTATCCCCAAAACAAATCCCAACTCCGAATGTCTTCTAGTAAGTACTGTCTTGCATTGTTTGTTAATATTCAGAAACCATCCTTCATTTTATCATCTAACTCCTCTGCAACCACAATGGATCATGAAACAAAAAAGAGGTTCAACGAATAAAAGGACTTTGTTCCACTCTTCATCCCAATCTGCCTGTCTATTGCATCATTCCAATTTAACGACACGACGTCAATTAATGAAAAACAATATCAATATTGGACGAATGTTAAGTAAGGATTCATAAATCAGTCCAAGTCAAATAAAACGATTTTTTTGGAAAAACAAAAACATAGCAAAAGGACATTTCCAAATAATCTTGATATGCAATGGTGATTCTTAAGGGCAAGAAATATGTCTTCTATTTTCCTTACAACTCTTGGTGGTCCAGAACGTCTTCTGAGATATCGACTACTTTTTTGAAACCAACATCTTTTTGCATCCGTCTAAACATTTTTCATTTAGATACTTTGTGCTTCCCTTTCATCTTTATACTTATCAAAGTATATTAAAACATCGTATTCTCAAGTTTCTTTTAGACATGACAAGTTCTGCAACCGTTTGATATAAAACGACACAAATGTATAATTAACGATGTAATTATTTATTTAAGCGTTGAGAAAAATTTCGAAAGTTACAAGAGAATCTAATGAGAAATGTTATTCTTAGTCTTAATACAAATAGGTATATATAACATTGAACATTTTTATAATATATTGTTACCTATTTATGTAACTAGTTGTATGTACCAACTGTAACGGTGATTGCTTATTTTGACCACCCCATTTTATTCGTAAACGACTACAGGAAAATGTTATCTGCAAAAAAGTATCATATTCCTACCATCTGAGACTCGAGTTTGGCATGTATCAAAGATAGAAAACTGCATAACGCCAGGTATCGTTGGAAAATATCTAATATGGTGTTTTTTCAAATACCATTTTTTATGTCATGGGTAAACCGGCAGATCCGGGCGGCGGGCCATCTCAACGGGCCATATCTGAACGTAAATAACAGGGTAAGTTTAACACATCTCTTTCTAAATTGCAACAGTTTATTGTTTTCATGAATTTTGTTTTTGCACATACAAGTAGTAGGTAAGTACTATGACGCGTAAGGTTATGGCCCGCTGTCCGGATCTGCCGGCTTTAGATGACCCAATACGTGAGATTTATACTACACGGTGGAGACTTTAACTGGAATATATTCGCTAGCGGGGTGGTGAATGATTTTTAAAAAAATTCCCGAGACACGTCAACTTTTAAATGTATTTACCTACATTTTGCAAGTAATGCGAAAAATATAGCCCTTCAGGGGTGGCTGAAACCACCCTCGACATGATTTTTTCAAATGCAACCCTATGGCTTGTGACCCCTCATTGTAAAGCTGGTGGAAAGAGGAATCCAACGCACTGATCAAATTTTAATTTTTAGTATGTTTGTAGGGTTGCATACAATTAAAACAATTTAAAAATTAAATTTATTTTCAACGTAACAATTGTTCAAAATGTGCACCATTCACTTGTTGGCAGCATCCCAGTCTGTGGTAAGTTTCGTCCCTTACATTATGCAACATTTGCGGTGTTATTTTTCCGACTTCCTCTCTTATCCTTTCCTGCAGATCTGCTATGTTGTTGGGTTTCTGAATGCAAACCCTACTTTTAAGATGTCCCCACAAAAAGAAATCCAGTGGTGTAAGATCTGGAGATCTTGCTGGCCACTCAATATTACCTCGCCTCCCAATCCACCTACCGGGAAAAATTCTGTCCAGATACTGACGAACAATGGCAGCATAGTGTGGTGGGGCCCCATCTTGCTGAAACCATAACCTCTCGTCGGTCAAGTTAGAGTTTAAGGGGTTTGGAAATAAATGACATAGCACTGGCATTAGTTCGTGCTGGAGTAAACGCAAGTATCTTGCTCCATTACTCCATCATCCAGTTGACGGGCTGGAGCGATTGGATTTTCTTCTAGAGCAAGCAACAAATTCAACTTCGTGTCGTCATCAACAACAGCCTGGATTTCTTCGTGACCCATCTCTCGTCGTCATCAATGGTACCTTATTTAGTGGTGGCAAAGTCAGGATGCGTTTCTCGAAACAAGCGAACAACTTCGCATTGAATTCGCGCCCTATCACCATATCCAATCATCATCAAAATTTCGATTTTTAGTGATTCAGTTAAATAAGACATTTTCACCAATTTGAAATAACACTTCGTTTCAAACTCTGAATACAGCATACAAACTAAATTACTCTTTGCGGCCGTGTAAAAACACTAGCAAAAAATAACAAATATCAGTTGTGGCAAAAAATTGCTTGGAATTTTTTGTCGGGACATATGAAAAGTAAGGTTTACATTCCAAAACTAAACAACACACATTTTGAGTACGAAATTGTTGCGTTAAAAATAAATTAACCTATAAAATTACGTTTTAATTGTATGCAACCCTACAAACATACTAAAAATTAAAATTTGATCAGTGCGTTGGATTCCTCGTTCCACCAGCTTTACAATGAGGGGTCACAAGCCATAGGGTTGCATTTGAAAAAAATCATATCGAGGGTGGTTTCAGCCACCCCTGAAGGGCTATATTTTTCACATTACTTGCAAAATGTAGGTAAATACAATTAAAACTTGGGACGGTCTCGGGAATTTTTTTGAAAAATCATTCACCATCCCGCTAGCGAATATATTCCAGTTAAAGTCTCCACCGTGTATATCCTGATGTTGACAAATATCTAACATTAGGTCACATATTGCAATTGTGTCGAAAAAAAATGATATTCTTAGCTTACTACTCAAAATTAAGGTAGAAACAAAATAATTCTGCAGTGCCTGATAATGGATTATTTATCTAAGTAAGTAAGTAGGTATAAATTAGGTATTAATGAGACATTACGCAGGATTATCTACATTTAGGTTCTACCTTAATAACTCCACATCCACGTTATGAAGTGGAAGTGCATTAGGAACAAAAGGAAAAATAAAAGAAGAAACACTAGCAGAACAACAGAAATAACAATGGAAGAATATAACTAGCGTATTACCGTCATTAATAGTATTTATTATGGTTGAGTGTCTTCTTTTCACCACTTCACGTTGAAAAACATGGCCTACTAGACACGGTAGTTAGTAGTTAGCTAGCTGGTTTTTTAGAAACAGCAGATTATTAAAAATTAGTATTTCTAAAACGAACTCCAAATTCAGGACCAACGATGCCACAAAACTGGCATGTTTCTGGAAAAAAAGCGTTGTGCAGTTTTCTCTCTTTCATACATACCAAATTCTAGTCTCAAATAGTAGAAATATAATACTTCTTGCAAACTACAATTTCCTTTAGCCGTTTGCGAATGAAATGGGATGGTCAAGATAAAGCAATCACTGGTGTGCATTATGTCTAATATATTCTTTGGACTTGTGTAGACGATTATGATAATAAATTCCGAAAAAGGTCTTGCATAACCTCGTAAGCATTTACGAGTATGTGGAGGAGGCGTGATGTCAAATATGACAAATATACAATAATTCTTGTCAAGGGTGTTTTTTTGCTAGCAGGACCTGGACGGTTTATTAATCATTTCAATAGGTCAGTTTTATGGTATTATGAAACCCTTTTTTCGGTGAATCATTGTCCCGACGCGACGTATTATGAATAGGACCCCATCTACATAACAGCGGTGTCGGTTATCGATCAAATGATAAAGTAATCTTTTGGGTGCTTCATTTAAATTATCCGTTTGAATAAAAAAAGAATCAGAAATACAATTTTTTCTCGTGTCCATTTACAAGACTTTTATTGAAAAATGAGGATGAAGATATGGATGATTATAATGAAAAATAAGGATGAAGTTGTACGGTATTAAAAATTAAATTGATTGCAGTGGCGGTTGGTGATATTTCAGTTAGTTATTAATATCTTGAAAATGACGCATGGGATCCACTTCACTTTTTAGGTGATGACTATACACCTCTTACAGAACGGATTTATAGTGAAAAAACCCATCAGCAAAGTTTGCGATAAAAATTTAAAAAAAAGCAGAACATCCTGGGATCTCAGTAGCGCTCTGTGGAACATTTGCAGTATATTTTTTGCAGTAAATATAAGGAGAGGTTTTTCGATTTGCCACAATAATTTTTTTTTTTTCAAAAAGTTATGGTAATTTTAATTTTGTGAATCAAAATGTTCCTTTACAAGATTAAAATATCTTAAACCTTAAGACCGATCGACACTCAAAAAACGGAATCAAAAGTGTTTTTTTTTTACAAATCTTATATCTCATATATTTTTTTTTTCATTCACTACTGGGAGACAGGAATTAGTTTCAGTACCTACATACTTTCTCATTCGACTCATAATTCAAATATTTTCAAAGCAATGTTCGCCATCCTCGATTTTCAAAGATGGACCTCGAAAAAACCATAATTGTATCTGCAGGAGAGTAACAAAAATACTAGTCATTTTAAAGTCGTTTTTCTTATTACATTGTTAGGTATTAATAAATATTTTACATAGATTTTTTTATTTTAATATGTGAGCAGATTTGAATTCATCACTGTTTAACATAATGGCAAGTTATTGAGCAATTAAAAAGAGATAATCTTTTCTTTGGATAGTCCACAAAAATATAGCAATAGGTATTCTCATTCAAAGCTACAGGTGTATAAAAAGAAGTTTATTAAAATATTATATTTGAGGAATAATATTTATTAGATCACCTTGTATAGACAGGCTATTTCATTTCTCGTTATAAAATGTGTGCACACCACGTTGTCGGTGGTCATTCGAGCACGAGTTAAATTAATATGGGAGCAGCTTTAGTCTAGCGACATGGTTACACTTGTGCGTAACTCCGGTAGGGATTAAGAGCGGAGTACAAACGCATAGTAGGTGATCTTATTTGATCTTATTTTTATGCATAATGTCTGTACATATATCTATCTATCACACGAGAATCAAGGGATTTTCATGAAAGGCACATACATTAAATTTGTAGATTTTGTGTTTCTCCTTATACATCTTACAATTACATAGTACGATGTTTACAATATTCTCCTAACTAGAATCTATTTACTCAATTTATAATAAACACAACGCAAAATGTATGTGTGTACATATGTAAACAACTTCGAGAGTGGATGTTACATAAACCTGTCTGTGTTTTTCTATCTTCTTTTTCACACATTTTTTTGTAGGACAACCCTTTGTTTTCCTTTATATATAATTAGTGTCTGCTATTCGATATTATAGTTTGTGTTGTTGTTGTTATTGTTGTTGGAATATTGTTAATATTCGTCAAGGTGACAGAGAAGTACGAAGTTAGTTCAAGGACATGTATGAATGGAAAAACTAGATATTAAATAACTTGTACAAAAAACTACACTATGTTCTTAATTACTTTAATAATTTATTTGTATGGCCCAAGAATATTGCTTTCAAAAATAATCCAAGAGTCTCCGTTAAATGCTCTTTAACTTTAATGTCCTATCTCCGTTATATTATAACATGTAATATTAATTACATTATACCATGTGTCCCTGAATACACACGACACACACACCCTTTTAAACTTTCTTATTCGTAATTTTTAGAAAAAAACATAATTCTAAAAAACTTGTGATAAAATGTACAGGGTGTTCGGTAAAAAAAACTTTATCTAAAAAATTAAACTTTTCTATCTTTGCAAAGTAAATGGTTACTATCCAACATGTAATCCACCAAGTACTACGGTTTTAATTATTTCTTATCCTTTCTTTGAATTCCTCATATATCACAGATCATTTCACATACACACGCATTATTGTAAACAATTGCTTAATTTTTTTTTAATAAATATAAAATATATTTTAAATTTCATTTCTTTTTTTCATCAGTTACTTTACAACGTTATTAAATAATTTGTTTTCCTTTACAAAAGTAAAAAATAAAGGTACTTTAAAAGGTACTTAAAAGAAATTTTACATTTTTAAATTTATTGATCACACTGTACATTTTATCAAAAACTGCACACGATATATCAGGATAAGTAAAACTTTTTCTTCGAAAAATGAAGAATAAGCATATTTGCAAGAATGCGGTACCCCATCCGGGGACACATGGTATAAATAAGGTGTGGTTAGCCGCATGTTTACGTTGATGTTGACACGTACAAAAAAATAAATGTGTATATTCCATTGACTTGAACCAGTTTTTAATATGAATGAATACCAAATAGATAATTGAAATTAAGGGCCTCTAAGGACCCCTTGATGTCTTAGGGTTTTTAGGCGACCCTAGTTTCAATTATTCACAAGTCACTTATCTGATCTTCTATCGGACAGCTTCCATAACTTCCATCTGTGACAAAACTTTCCAGGCCTCTCCTGTCCTCATTTCTACGTGGATCAAATGTGATCAAGAGTTTATTTGTCTGCCAAACCTATTTACTTTGCGTTACAAAAAAACGTCTAAACTGTGGTAGAAGAAAAAAATCTATTAAACAAATTTGCCTTTTATTGAAAATTATTTGCCTTTCAAAATTATTTATACAAACTCTATAAGACACACAGTATCTGTGACAGTATATACGTAATTATTTTATAAAAATGTTTTCATTAATAAAACCGTTTGTATAAGCTAATTATAAAATAACTATCACCTTATTTGGTAAAAATAAATATATATCCCTGGTAATTTACATTTAACTATTAGTCGAGTGTGACCTATTAAGTCTGCAGTTATATAAATGAAAAATGTTAAAATGTACGGTAATCTGTTCCATTTATAGAACACTTTAATAATAAACTGTCTGGAAAGGAGACATGCCCTGGCACATAAATGATTCAAATAGGTAAATGGCAGAATGCAATACCATTATGCTTTATAGATATTCTCAATGGAATTATGCAACATCCACCCCTCATATTCGCTGACGAATTAAAAGCATATTGTTTATTGACAAATTATGCTATTACTCTCTTTATTGAGTCCAAAGCCACTAATTTCTTCCCTTACATGTATTTACAATTTGAACCATTCTATTTCACATTGAGTTTGGTTCTATTTCACACAGAACATGATTTTCTGTAGTGAAGTTCTAACTAACTAAAAGTTGCTTAACAATTACAACTTACATCACCAGATATCCACCAGTGCGAACCTGGCAACCAACTTAACGGAAACCGATTTATCTTTTTTTTCATTCGATTGTACCCGGTTTGTACCCGTTTGTAACGCATTTAATTTCGTTTGTACCTCAAAGGGGCGGAAATGGCAGGAGGGTGGCAAAATGACTGGCAGCTGACTGGCATGAATTCACGCAAAAACATGCGTGATAAGATAATGAGAAATCATTATGTGATCGATTGTACTCGGTTTGCACCCGTTTGTACCGCATTTTATTTCGTTTGCACCTTCAGGGGGCGCAAATAGCGCACAGATGAATAATCTGAGTAGTTACTCAGATTATTCATCTATCGTCGAATGTTCTATTTGTACCTCTTCAAAATCATTTGTAGGTACAAACCCCCTGAAGGCACAAACGAAATAAAATATGGTACAAACGGGTACAAACCGGGTACAATCGAATGCCAAAAAAAAAATTATATTGATCGAAGTGAGTTGCCAGCCACCCCCTGTCATTTCCGCCTCAATATGTTACAAACGAAACGAAAAAGGATACAAACGGGTACAAACCATGTACAGTCGAATGCTAAAAAATAAAATTCAATTACGTGAAATCAGTTGCCTCTGAATTTGCCACCCCCTGCCATTTCCACCCCCTTAAGGTACAAACGAAATTAAGTGCGGTACAAATGGGTGCAAACCGGGTACAATCGAACGAAAAAAAGAGAAGCCGGTTTCCGTTAAGTTGGCAAGGAGAGGCAAGGGGAACTCATTTTAAAGAAGCACCCTGAAGTGAGAGGCAAGAGGAACTCATATAAAAATGCACCCTGAAATGAGAGGCAAGGGGAACTCACTTGAAAAAAGCACCCCGATGTGAGAGGCACGGGGAACTCACTTGAACAAAGCACCCCGAAGGGAACAAAATCCTTCTACGTCCATGTCGTTGTTCATGGGTAATACTGAAAGGAGGAATATGGCTTTAAAAATTTTTCTACGATATGCTACTGTAGTTTGACCTCTGTCTGACCCATAGAGGTCACCTTGAACTCAGATCTGAATGCATATCTGAACATGAAATTTCCTGCTATTTTCGATTGTGGCATCAAAAATGTGTACAAAAAACAAAGTTTACCTTCAAATGACCTTGATATTGAGGTTCAAGGTCAAATCTAAGGTCACCATTGGACTCGTTGAAAGTTAACCAATTTCGCGGAATTTCTAGGTGTTTCCATACTTTTTCCCCACCCTGTATATATTTTCTGTTTAAAAAACAGTAACGAATTTACCACATTTAACTTGGTAGTTTAATATGTTGCAAACTGTTTGATATGAATTATATATATACACTGTGTACATAAAGTATGGAATACATTATTTCCCAAATTAAAAATATTTTTAAAAAATATCGATATATTTGTTATATAGAATATTATTTTTTTGATTTGGATTACATTGATAAACGATTCCAAAAACTTATTACACATGTGTAATTGGTAGTTTTGTTAATTTTCAGTGTCATTTGTCTTACTTTTTTATGCATTTTTAAACGACCAACCACAAACGATAATCGAATGGAGTAAGATCTGGAAATTTTGGAGGCCACTCAATAGCTTCTTGTCAACCGACGAGATGAATCTGTTGGGAAAAAATCATATTTAGATAATTTTGTACCGGTTTGGCATAATGTGGCGGTGCCACTTTGTTCAAACCTGGAATTTCGAAAACTTTTTTTGAAGACGAAACTTTTTCAAACTACTGTGTGAAAAAAAGGGTTTTCTATCCAAATTCTGGAAAAAAAAATAGATTGTCATAAAAAAACTGTCGAGGACGTCATATGTCAAAAATCAAATGTAATAAAAAATCATATTTATTTAAAAAAAATGCCTCTTTGGAGCCTTAAAAAAAAGACAAATATCCATTACAATCAAAAGCTAATTTTAACATAGGAAACCAAATAGAGTAAAAAAAACACTTCGCCTCGCTAACGATTATGCTAGTATGGCCGCTTGACATTAGGTGTACCAATGTGAATATATGAGTATTCACTCCAGTCTATTCTAAATCCCGGTGTATAGAATACAATACAGGTATGAAACGAAGTAAGTTGGGCATGCTGACAAAAATGTTTTGTTACTTTCAAATCAATAAAAGTGTATGTTCAGATCTTGTGGTATATTCCGAGAACAACATTGTCACTAGCAAAAATTCCCGATATTTTGAATCGGTTGCTTGTTTACTTCCTTATATAACATACTTTTTAATATCTGTGGGGGAATTTGGCGACCTTCTTCTCTATTAGTTTTTGGTTTTTGGTTTTTGGTTTGTTAGGTCCGGGAATAAACACAACTATTTGATTTTTACTGTCACATAAGATGGTAAGTTACGAACATTGGCAGTTCTATCTATTCTTTCAATCAGATTCCCTCAAAACTATTCCTATATGTCCCTTCATTACTATAGTAGTTTTTAGTGTGTTGTCCTATAAATAGTTTTTGTTTTTGTTTTTTGTCATTAATATAGTAATTTTTAAAGTGTGTTGTTCTGTAAATAGTATTTGTTTTTTTTTCTTGGTACAATTGTTACATATGTATGTATACAGTGTGGAACAACCAAATGGAATAAATTCAGTAGCTCCATTATTATGCATTTTTTTAGAAAATCCTGAGACACATCAATTTCTATTTCTAGAATGACATCTTGCGACGTAAAAATATCATCCCTAAATTCAACCCCCTTCAGGTGATTGTGATACTTGTGATACTTCATTTGAAAGGTCTTTTCATTCTCTATTCAAAACTGCTATGGTTTTAAATTTTATTGCAGAAATTAACAAGAAAAAAGGATAAGTTTCTCCAGCGTAGGAAATTCGTTACATTAAAATAAAACTTTTATAAGTAACAGTATTTGTCAATTTTAGGTTCTGAAATGTTAATAATAACAAAAAATAAATGTCTGTAATTGCCGATATTCCTTACTATAAGATAAAAACTTACTAATAATACGTACCAACTAATGAGCTCGAGGAAGACGATTTTGATAGACAAATTCTCTTTTGTGAACAAATGATGCAAATAATAGATGACAATACTTTGCAAATAGAAAATGTTTTATTTTCGGATGAATCTACATTTACACTTCACACCCATGTTAATCGCCAAAACTGTCGTTACTGGTCGAGAGAAAATCCTCACTGGATGAGGGAACTACACACGCAAACCCTGAGAAAGTATATGTTTGGACAGGAATAATTGGAGAAAACATCATTGGTCCCTTCTTCATTTACGGCAATTTGAATGGAGAAACTTATTTAGCTGCTCCAAAATAATCTTGTACCGACAATGGCAAACTTGTATCCAGCTGAAGGAAACTCACAACTTCCGGGTAATGCAATATGGTTCCAGCAGGATGGTGCACCAGCACATTACGAAGTCAATGTCCGGCAATATCTCCACACAATCTTTCCAAATCGCTGGATAAGGAGACGTGATTCTGTAGAATAGCCTGCACGATCACCTGATCTCACGCCATTAGACTTCTTCCTAAACCCGACGATTTAGCTGACTTAAGGAGAGGAATTAGCTCTTGCAATTAGGTCGATTACCCCGCAGATGTTAACTAACGTTAGAAGACATTTTTATTTACGTCTAGGATGCTGCCACTTGAACATCTGCTGCATTAATAATGATTTGTTTTTTATTTTAATGTAACGAATTTCCTACGCTGGAGAAACTTTTTTTCTTGTTAATTTCTGCAATAAAATTTAAAACCGTAATAATTTTGAATAGAGAATGAAAAGACCTTTCAAATGGAGCATCACAAACCCCTAATTAAAGTTTGAAAATTTAGGGGTTGTAGCTGTCACCTGAAGGGGTTGAATTTTGGGATGACATTTTTACGTCGCAAGATGTCATTTTAGGATTAGAAATTGGCATGTCTCAGAATTTTCTAAAAAATGCACAATAATGGAGCTACTAAATTTATTCCATTTGGCTGTTCCACACTGTATAGATAGAACTGCCAATGTTCGTATCTTACCACCTTATGTGAGTAATAACAACATTTATTAAGACCTGAAGAAGGAGAGATGAGTATCCGAAATGTTGGCAAAAATCAAATAGTTGCTGTTTATTCCCGGACCTAAAATCCAACTAACCAGAAACTAATAGTACTTTTTAATATTCTCTAAATTATTTTTAGTGGTATAAATTGGAAGGAAACTAACTTTCTGTTGTTGCCAAGCACATCCAAATCGATCAATCACTCTTTGAGTTTGGGGTTAAAAATAACATGAATCGAACCTATTGACGAACTTACGTAGTTTTCTGGATTAGATTTATTTAATTCATTTCCAAAAACAAAAAAATGACTATCCATACAAATTCATATCAAGACATATCCAAAAAAAAAACAATTTGTATTTATGCAAATTTTTGATATCCGTACTCAATGGGTTAATTAGTCATAAACAAGAAATAATGAAGCTGCATACGCAAAATTGCGACATTACAGTGTAACAAATTCGGTGAATTACTCTTGTGGAGAATTATCAGTTAAGGTCTGTCGGTGGTTTATGACGGAATGCGTACATTTGCCACTTTGCTAGATGCGATACGGTATCTGAACACCAACGGCATTATGTCAGAATTCTCTACAACAAATGATGATCTGCATATGCCGATACCATTCATTGTTCAAAATCCGACCAGTCTCAGTTAGGTATCGATTATTAACAGTTTAAGATATACAGCGTGATACATTCGATTCAGAACCAAAACGCACATGTAATTTTTCAAATTATTATCTATCTTAAACGAGTTTGTCCAGCACAAACACATTTAATGTCTTCTGTCAAAGGCCTATTGTTTTAATTCTAAGTCGAAAACTGAGTCCTTCTTTAAAACCAATCTAGCCAAGTTTCGACGAAAATCGTTTTAATCGTAATTTAAAATTTTGGTGACGACAAAAAATAATTCAATTAAAAAATACAGAAATAACCTTCTTTTTCTGAAATTTCAGAATATTATGTGATTAAAAAAAAACAACTGAAACAAAATGTAGCAGTTGCTTAACTAACTTTGTTTTAATGGGACACCCTATATCTTTTTTTGTGAATTCAGCTTGTTCGTTTGGTTACGTCGATATAACAAAAACTGCTCCTCAAAATTAGCGTAAAACTTTTTAGATTAGCGCCATTTGCGTTCTATTCGGACTAGAGACCTGCAATTTTTAAATTTTCATAGCCTATAAGGCTGGTTTTAATGCGCCCAGAACACTAATTTCAGAGAGGTACCGTTTAGAAAACAAGATAGAGCTCATGCGCATATGTACTAGGGAAACAATAAATTATCTAGGTGAATTTGTCGAAGATAGTATAATTAGTTGGAACATGCAAACCATACTCCCCTCTAAATCCTACGATTTCACCCTTTGTAATTTTTTTCTCTGGCCTTATCTAAAAAATTCAATTTTTGAAACTCCCCTTGGCGATATGGAAGACAGAGTAATGAAACATCGTGGATACTGCAGCACTTTATCGGCTTGGTTAAAATAATAGCTCAAGTATGTATAAGAATAGTTGGTTGTCATTTTCATTAATAGTTTCTTATTTTTTCGAAAATATAGTTTCTTTTTAAGATGAAGTTTTTCATTTCTGTTTATTATTATATATCCGGTAAAAATACCCATCACATAATAAGAATTGAAATACGTATTTTTTTGCTAGGCTAACTTTGATGAGGTTTCTTTTGTTTTGATGGCTCGATATAAAGAGACATCCAAAAAAAAACGTCATCAACTCTGGCTTTAATCGAGAGAGATGGAAATAGCGGTCATGTCTAAGCGTTTCAGTTATGTCAAACTTTTGACAAGTGACTGTCACAATTTGTAAAATAAACAATGGCTGTCATATGATGTGACAGACTTGACAAGTAAATAAGGTTTACTATTCTTCTAAGGTTCTATTAAGAATAGAATTACGTCTTTTTTTTCTCGGCCAACTTTGATGACGTTTTTTTTTGGATGTCTCGTTAGTATGCTCTATGCACTTACCAGGAGCAAATTTCATTCCCATCCACATTGAAAACGGCATCCACCCGTGGTGTATTACGTGGAGAGTTGATACATGGCTATTTTTCTTTCTTAAGATAAAAAATGGTGTATCGAAGAACTCCGTGAATTTTGAAAAATAATACCACCAACACGTTCTCGCCATCTAAAGCAAAGAAAGTAGATATAGCCCTACAAGTAAGGTACATATTGTCTTGAATGTCAAGTCCTGACTGTCTAAAGTTAAATTATATTTTTCGTGTCTGAATTTAAACAGATCACCAACATATATATACGAATAATAGACGGCTGGGGGAATTTGATTTCTCGTAATTTCGTGGCTATAATAACAAAAAAAACTGAATGAAAAACAAATGAATCCTGTGAACAAAAATATAAAAATGTGCGTCCCACCAGGAGATCTTGGAAATGGCTTGCAAATTGTAAAATCTCAAAAACGAAGTGTTGCTGGGGTGAAATAACAATTCAAATAACCACAACTTACAGATCTCCAAATTTCGAAAAACCACAAATCTGTAGCTGAGAGGTAAACAATCGTATGTCCATAAAAGAAAATTTCAGTAATGAGCAAAAGAAGTGGAAATGCTAATGGATTTTAAAATTTGAGATAAATGGAGATACTACATTTTCAAACCTAAAAGTATTGGCAATTAATACGTGACTTAGGATTTTTGCCACAATAACAAAATAAACGACTGTAGATTAAAGATGATCAACTCCGTACTGGCAAAAGTTGGAGTTACGACTGTTTACCTCTCAGCTACAGAAATATAAAAAAACTTTGTATTTACTTAGTGATACGAAAAATAAATATTTCGCAAGCCAGTTCCAAGAGCTTCTGGCGGAACAGATGCTCTTTTAAAATGTTTTCAACTTTTTTTGCTATTATAGCCTTCTACTTAAATATAGTAATTATATTTAAAAAGTCGCAAGACTGTGACTTAAAGGGTTCGCCGTCCACACCCCAAAAACCACTCCCATGTCTAAATATTAATTCACAAGCTTCTGGCGGTAATTCAAGGACCTACAGGATGAACCGAGAAGAATGCTGGGACCTCCTCAACAAGTCCTAAGCGTTTAATCACTGTCGTATCCCTTTTAAACCCTTTTTCACTCCCTGTTAGTCACCCCTCTACAGTACGCTGCATTTTGCTTGATCGCACCTCTTTTGGGCAATTCCATTGATGCTAATCCTGCCCAATAATTTGGTGTGGGGTGCCAAAACTCGCTTTCATCGTTAGTTAACTCAAGCATCCCTCCAGGCCACACCTACACCAGCCCCCCACCCACTCCCAGGAAGCTCAGAAAGCCTTCCTGCGGGTGCTCGAACCCTTTTCGGCCCGCTCCGAGTTGTCCGTCTTCTTCAAGTCGTCTTTTCGCGTGCACTGTGCATCTTTCACGAATTTCGTGATTGTCGATTCGCACAAGTGAAAAGAGAGGTTGCGCTTACCTAACGAGCCCCCTTTCAGGAAATTTCCCCAAAAAAAATTTGAAGGGATGGGATGCAAAAGAGGATTTGAGGGAGACTACAAAAAAAATGAATAGCTCTTAACTTAACTGATAATGATATAAGTATGTAATAAAGGAATTCGAGACAGCAATTTTTGTATTTATTTTTGATAAAGAGTTTACTACAAATAATTATCCTATAATATTGACGAGTTTATTATTTTTTATTCAATGAATACCACAGGCTAACCAAATTTGACTGATTTTCGAAAACAGAGCTCTTCCGAAGGTTTCTGGTGCGCTGAATCGGAATCTGGCCTCAGAATTACTCCATCACGTCAGGTTTTTGAGATTCCCTAACCTAAAAGTTCAAAAAAACACTGTTTTTTGACATATTTGAGGGTATGTAACATCATAAGGTATTTTGGAGTGGGTACTGGAACCTTCGGCGTAAAAACAAAAAACTGGACGTTTGCCACGAAACACCGAACTACTACACTTTTCTCGACGCGCGTTTCGCCAACCAAGTTGGCATCTTCAAGAGAAGATTAAAACTAAATTCTAGCCTACACACTTGCACTAGTTAAACCAAATTTGTTGCCACGGTTCACTGAACCGTAACTGTCCTTGTTTATCAGAGCAAATAGTGGACTGGTGGGTATCGGACCATGTCCTTATTCATACTATTGTTACACTTAATGATTTCTAAACTTTCAAAAGCATCCAACTCTCTACTGTTTGTTACATTTCTAATTAATTTTAAATTATTTATGTCTCTCATATGGCTGTTGTCAAAAGCGTGTTGGGCAACACAAGATTTTTCTGTTCTGCCATATTTAAAATGAGCCATGTGTTCTTTAAATCTAGTCAATATAGATCTTTTTGTTTGCCCAATATACTTTTGTTCACAATCTTTACAACTTATTTCGTATATTCCTGACTTTTCGTTGTTGTCGATTTTGTCTTTGGGGTTACCCAAAAGCGTCTGTAGTTTATTTTTAAAATTATAAACCAAATTGATATTAATATTTTTAAAAACTTTATTTAGACCGCGGGTGAATTTAGGTTCACATGGTAACGAAGCAAATTTCGAATTGTCAGTATCTCTATGAAAAGTCGTGGAATTGTACAGGGTTCTCTTAAATTTATGCCTCCTTATTAACTTATCTATTAAATGGACTGAGTAACCGTTATTCTTAGCTATATTCTTAATTAATTGTTTCTCATGTTCAAACCTCTCTTTACTGAGGGGAAAGTCAGACTCGGATTGAGCGCACCGAAAACCTTCAGAATACTGTACTAAAGTTTCTACTTCCAAAAAATCAGTCAAATTTTTAATTAAAAACTTTAAAATGAAGAGAATGATATTTTTATCTGCCATATCGGATCCAAATTTTTTTTTTTTTTTTTTTGCCGAAATATGATAATTTGAAGTTTGTGTCTCATCTATTTACATTTAGGTTACGATATCTCAAAAACCTGACATGATGAGGGGCAATTCTGGAAGATTCGGATTCAGCTCACCAAAAACCTTCAGAATATTATAAGAATTTCTTTTTCAACAATTTTTTATTTAAAACTTTGAAATTAAGTGAATGAAATTTTTGTCTGCCATTTTGAATCCGACATTTTGAATTTTTAGAATCTGATAGTGGATATGTAATCAACGGCCTTTAAAATGTTTATACAGTAATTTAACAGTACTTAGAAAAATACGCTCAAATAGGTAAGTACCTTGTATTCTGCTTTTGGCTTGCATTTGAGTAGATCGGTGTAACATAAACTTCAAATTGACATATCTCAGTAAAAAAATGATATCTGGACTATTCAAAATTGACTTTAAAGAGAAAAAAATCATACTTTTAGATGCTAATGAAACTTCGGAAAAGTTCCTTCTTCCGAAAATCAATACAATTTTGTTGGCCTATCTAATACTCCGAAACACTGTGGAAGAAAACATGACATACATACATCGTTGTAATCAGAACAACAACCAGAATCAATAAATAGGATAATATATAAAAAATAAGTTACGCCTGTAAATTGTTCTTTCGTACCTCTAAAATTTACGGTGAAAAGGTGGTGGGAATTCTCACGAATCCACCCTGTACTTATGTATGTGTTTATTAGACACTTACAATTACGTAGATGACCTCAGACTAATGGGCTATTTTTTTAACTATTTTTTTTCTTATACCCGCAATTCATTCCAATTAATCATAAACCCAGAGACTGTCAAGACTCTTTTACATCGCACAATTTTCACGAATTATGTACTTTAATACTTATTACTACATTAACGAGTAATAAATCACGCAGACGTTACTATTATATTTTAATTTTGATGGAAATCCTTGATTAACATGCAGATGTCATTTATTTGCGGCTGTCAGTTATAGTGCGAAATGTTTTTTTGGGACGAATATAACAAAAAAAAATAGGGTCTCGCTATATATAAGGAAATACTTACATATATTGCAAGTAATGCAGATTATTCTACTTTATTTTGTTCATCTGAGCGTTGTATGTAGTTCTGAATCATTAAAAAAGTGATACATTTTTCCCAATTTGTCCTAATTATTAAAATTCGATAGGACTAGTTACGTATGTATCGTGAATAACCGCTTGGCCTCGAGTCGGATCATGAGCGAGGGTTTTTGCCTATTGTAGCTGCAGGTAGTTTTAGCTTTTCCCCTCAAATATATATATATGCATGTAAATTTTAGTTTAATATATTCTAAAAGACGCCTATGGTGTGAATTAAAATTTGTTACTCTATTTAGATCTTAGATTAACTTAGATAAGTCCTTGAAAGGACCTTTGATGAGATAATGAGTAGTGTTCCGAGTGTTTGCGTGCCTGCGTGTAAAATTCCATAAGAGTATCCGCGTTCTCGTGACGACGGGAACGGAGATAGCGTACTACTGCGCATACGCGGGCTCTGGAGAGTTAGGGAAGGGGTCAATGCCGTATGTAGCACAGGAACGAAATACATGTAGGTATATAATGTACAAGGCGCTTAAAAAAGACGGTTTTTACTTTCATTTTTACACATTTCCGGACCCTAATAATGAGTCTACAATAATGAGCTTTAACAGTTTCTTAAAATTTAATCATCTTTTGCACTCAAAATCCTCGTGATTTCAATACTAATTAAGGGTCATAGTTTCAAACCGTTGCTTGTTTTTGTGGTCGCCTAATGACAATCCCAAAACAACCCGGAAGGCTCTCAAGTTTGTTGCTGCCAGCTCATTATTGATTGCAAATTGATAAGTTTAATGTATTATACGCTTACCTATACAGCGTGTTCCTAAAACCGGGATTTTAATTGTGATGGCAACAAGGTGTAAAACAATATAGATCGTTTGGACATTTGTGATAGATAGCCCAGGTATGTAATAAGGAATGGCAGCATGGTATATAATAATGGGCAAATTCGATCTCAGAATACTCTTACACATATTTATATTTATTTATATTTCAGTATAAAAAAAACTTTTATCATTATTATTTGCTATCACTTGGTTAATTGTATTATCGTTAGTTATAATGCAATGTCCACTTTTGAAAACTTTTATATAAAGGCTTTTTACTAGCCTTTATATAGTAAAAATATTTCTCCCACTAAATCGTAATACAGTGACATAGTTTCATATCATCACCACCACCATCATCATCAGTGTGTTTCGATTTATAGGTCCACAAGCCAACAACTTCGTAACGAACTTTCGCGAACTTATCAATGATAAAAAAAATCATAGCATGCTATTTGAGGACAAGGTTCTGTAATTTTTTTATACAGTTCTGCTAAATTTTGAAATAGAACTTCGTAGAAGTATTTTTAATGGTACCCTAAAAGAAGGCGTCCATAGGCGGAAGGTCAGGTGATCTTGGCGGCCAATGTACTAATCCACTATTTCTCCCTATTCGTATCTCTTTGGAAAGTTTCAAATCATTTAACCAGTCAATAACTGATCTTGTGCAACGGATTGGCTCCATATAATTGCAAATGCAAAAGTTTTCCTGGCTTATTGAGTTACGTCTTCAACATTCCAGAAAAAATGTTCCGCCTCTTATTATCTCATTCATTGGGAACTCTTTTTGAGTTTCTTTTGACGTTAATAATTTATTGTCAAATTGGGATTGTCATTTTTTCCATTTCAACAAATACGTATTCGCCTAAGTCAATTTTCTATTACATACTAAAAAATTATGAATCTACGATTTTAATAAAAAAAAATTAGAAACATTTTGTAATCAAAATTGGTACATAGGCATTTCGAGGGATCCTATATATCTCTTTGGTATTATATTTTCCCTAAAAAAATGCTAACATAATTTCTTAGAAAATGGTTCAAAAAGAAAATCACAGCAGACCAAGCAGTGATAACTTGGCGAAAGTTGTAGATGTGTGCCCCCTCGTAATCAGAAAATAATATTGGGTTTTCATTTATTTTGTTGTTACTGGCTTGTACACGTGTAAATCAGAACACACTGTATGTATGTATATTCAATAAATAAATTGACGTTCCCTAATAGTATCAAGGATGTGGATTAGTCAGTCGTACAGGATTGTTCTACATACTAACATGGAACACTAGTTGTAAACAAGGTTCTTTGATAAATCCTTTTATTTTTGCAGCCTGAAATTTTGCGAAAATATACATATGTTGAAACATAAGCACTGACTGATAACAGGCCGTTTCTTAAAGTCTCTAATATTTTACAGGGCGTTTTTCAGGTCATTTTAACACTTAGTTCTTATAAATGGTTGTGAAAAATGACAATTTGAAGTTGACTAATAATTTATTTATAAATAAATAATTTTAAACTTAAATTTGAGATAAAGATTTTACATTGCATTTTGTTAAAATTGGTTTGTTAAAATAATTATGCTCAAAACGAAAATTCAAAACAATAATAAATCGGAGATAAGGAAACATAACGTCCAACGAATGAGTTGTAACAAACGGTTTACATATTGTTATTGTAAAATAAGAAAACATCGCAACTGTTATTATCATTGAACTTGGACACCCTAACGAAACACACATAGTCGTAAAATCCCACAAAGTAGAATTTATGTGCCGGTGTCTGGAGATGTACTAATACAAGACAACAACCACTCATCTTTCTTTCATTTACGACAACTTTTTTTGTGTTAGGTGATGTTGATAAATTTATATTGCTTTGAACCCTTACAAAGGAAACACCGAAGGAAACCGTTTTCTAGGTTAAGCCTCTACGAAAACGTAAAAAGAGGGTTAATTAAATTATATTTTCTCTTATTGCAATATTTGTTTAGTCTATAGAAATGTATTATCATTATTACCAATATTTCCACATTTACCCATAGGTTCTTCCGCATATTTATAATTGTAATTCATTGTACTGAAAAAAACATACACATCCCAGATAGGACTCTTAAACCAAAAACAATGTTGGTAAGTTGTTTAATTTAGTCGTAATTCACGTTTTCATTCAATTCAATTATCTCTTTTCTCATTTACCTGCATTGACCCTATATACAGCGTGGCAAAAAAGGCACGCATAATGCCAGTAACTGTTTAATAACAACAGTTATTCATCAGTTTATTTTCCATGTTTATGACATTAAATAATTTTGTCTTTTCGAGTTTTCAAAGACCAACTTTATATTTTTTATTAGTATAATCTGTCTATTTAAACTTCTATTTAAAAAAAGTAAATCTCTCAATATCTGAAAGAACAGCCGTTTCTCTTAACTGTACACTAAAAATTTGATACAGAAATTTTCGCAAAAAAAAAAACATGTTTAAAATTACTCTTTAACGTAACTTTTTAACTCTTTGAAACTAATAAATAAAAGATCATCAGTACCTGTGAAGTTAAGATGTTCTCCCGATCGATGTTTAAGTCATAACATATATCATTTATGACTTTCTGGATTTGTATTCAAAAAATTCAAAAAAATGTCTTTTGCGTTTTTACAATTTATAAATAAATAATGGATCGTTTGAGTGAGAAGCAAAGAATTGAAATTTTTATTATGAAGGGGGTATGGAAACATGCAGAGATCCCAATTTCAAGATTGTGTACAGTTTAATAAATTGTACCTACCCCAACAGATTTCCAATAAACCAGTCAACAGAAAGTTGACTGGTAAAGAAATATGAAGTAACTGGTAGCGTATTAAGGATTCCGCTAAATCAGGTAGACCTAGAGAACTGTAACCGGAGGAGAATATCTTGCTCTCAGTACGCGAAAATCCAATGCAATCTTCCGGGGTCTTGGCAACTACTTTTCATGTTTCTCACCAGTTAGTTAAAAATATATTCAAACGAGAAAAAGTTACGTCCATACAAACTACAACTTGTTCACGAGTTAAACGAGGCTGACTTCGATAGAAGGGCTGAATTTTGCGAAGGCATGATGGAAATATGCAATAACAATAATTACATCGCAAGGAATATTCTTTTTTCAGATGAAGCTATATTCAATTTAAATGGTGTTGTGAATCGACATAATAGCCGTTACTGGTCAAGTCAGAACTCTCATTAGTTCGAAGAAGCTTATCCAAAATCCCCAAAAAGTTAATGTTTGGACAGGCATTGTTGGAGGACGTATGTCGAAAGTAATGAGATAATTAATTAAAATGAAATCCGAGACATTCCTGAAGACTCCCCAGTAAATGTTATTGAAGAGTTTCGGAACCGGCTTGGGCATTTCTTAACGAAAAATGGAGGTCACCTACAACACCTCATTCGCTAACTATTGTTTTGTTGTTTCATTTTTAAAAAAATAAAGTTGATCTTTCAAATTTTGAGAGAACACCTACCAGTCTCCGCAATAACCAGATTCGAAAAGACAAAATTATTTCATGTGGACATAAACATGGCAAACTGAAACTTTATTCACAACATTTTTTCATATATAGTGTTCCTAAAAACTTACATGCATTATGCGTGACTTTTTTGCCACGCTGTATTTTATTCAATAAGTAAGTATTTATCTTTTTACTTAATTATCACTTAAATTATTGTTGACATAAATTTAATATTTTAGGCACTAAATTGAGTCAACATTATATGGGTCACCTCTGTATTATAACCCGGAGCAACCCCTCCTATTAATTTCCAAACATGTATTACTCAGGCTGTCATAATAAATGCGGTTGACGCTTTATTATTCAACGAGTACCTCGCACACCTACCATACACGACCAGATATACCGAATAATTAATAAAGATTTAGTAGGCAGTCGGTTACAGTTTTCCAAATATCAGTCTGGATGAACGTCTCTCCTGGAACAGCATCTGAGCGCGCGCTCTGTTCAACTAAGCGCGTTGCATCGTCCTATCTCAACGACACACGTGCAATACGAATTGCACCATCTAATCACGTTAATTACAGATAATGCTTTGCTGCAGGTTCCTGCAATTTGAGTTTTCTCGAGAGGAAAAAGCGCGTATTTAATCCAGTCGGTTACGAATTACGACCACCAATATTATTTGTCATCGTTTCAACTACAGCTTTGTTCCAACAGAACATTTGTGAACCGTTCTTGCACGAGTAATGCATTAGTTTGTACACATGTGTCAACTTAGTATTAGTTCAGAACTACAGTGGAACTCTGTAACTCATTGGAAATAGAATGAAATAAAGAAATAAATTTTCTTTCTATAGGTCTTTGGTTAGAGTCGACTGATCTCGGTGTTGATAAATAAAAAATTTTTGTACTATGGGAACCGAAATACAGTTGAACATAGGGTTTTTAAATTTAACCATTACCATAAATAATACCATTTACATTAACCAATCCTAACCATAACCATTTTAACCAAATTATTCTGGTGTCATTGTACAATCTGCGTGGGTTTTAGGTTGTTTGGTTTATACCCATTTTTATATCGTTTTCGATATAAAATTTTTATAAAACAATTTTTTCCCTAAGACAATTTTTATAAAGAAAAGCAATAATGCTAACAAACCTCTCACCTTTTCTCCCTTCAGAATTAACTATCAGTAAGGCTTTTTTATCAACTTACCTTTTAACTTCCTAACCTTTTCAATAGATTTCTAACTTACACGTGCTTCGGAAAAACAAACAAAGGACCTTTGTAACAGCGTCCAAATTGTCATTTTCAAATAAGGTAATATACTTATCTTAGAATTTACTAAAATAATATAACATATTTATACCTATTTTTTTATTTTTTTGTTTCTCCAGGGAAGAACAACACGAGCTTCCATGGACATTTCAGTTTTGCATATATATTGTGTAAACATCCAAAAAAAACGTCATCAGCTCTGGCTATGAACGAGAGAGATGGAAATAGCGGTCATGTCTAAGCTTTTCGGTTATGTCAAACTTTTGACAAGTGACTTTCACAATTTGTAAAATAAACAATGACTGTCATATAATGTGACAGTCTTGACAAGTAAATAAGGTTATAAATTCGATTAAGAATAGAAATACGTTTTTTTTTCTCGGCCAACTTTGATGACGTTTTTTTTTTTGGATGTCTCTATACTTTGTAGTATCGTTTTTTCATCTAAAACTCGCCAAAGAACGATACAAAAAATTTACACCCTGATTTTGTACATATATGGCAAGACATTGGCAAGAGGTTAATGAGATGTTAATAATAATGATCAAGAACAAAAAATTACTGGGAATTGAAAGAAGATATAACTATAATTAGTAACGCTGCCTAAAATGTTTAATATTGTTTACTTATTTTATTGTTTTTTGTTTAACACTTTTTAATAGTTCAGGATATAATCCAAGTAATCAACTGTTACTATTACCCAATGTTTATTATTTGCTTTTAATCTTTGAAGCCGCCATCTTTTGATAAACTATCTTAAAAGGTCCCAAGTTTACTTTCTGAATAATGCTTCCGCTGCTTTCCCACAATTAATAATTTCCCACAATTCCTACATTTCAGCCATCATATTTCTAACAATATAATATTTGCTCAGGTACAATAATAATAATATAATACATAAATGAGTATATTGAAGTATAATGCAAAATATGTATAACAACATAACCTATATAGTTTCACCGTATTATTTTGGTAAATTAAAACATATTTTTTTATCTGTTGAGTCATGCGTAAAACAAGTCGAGAGTCCAGTTTAGTCTTGTCCCATTCTTTCTGACTCACCTTGTATATATTTTATGATTGATAATAAATTCTTTTGCGTTTTGTCTTCAATCATATCAATTTAGATTGATGTCTAAGCTAAAGTATTTTTAAAGTATTTAGTACAATTTATTTTTTTCTCTTCACCTGATTAGCTTCACAAATAATCGGATAGTTTGATTATGTGTGATATTGATATTGTATGTAAGTGTATTGTATTGACTTGAAATACATAAATAAAATAGAACCTAAGCAAATAGTTACACACCAAAACAAAATCTTTATGAGATTCTTCTATCATCTGTCAGACCTATGCTCAGGCTTACGTTAAGTTCGAAGTCGTTGTTGTATGTGTTACAAAGTAGTCCCTTGCAGTTCCATCCTCGAACCAGTATCTAGTTCCACCGTTTTCGAACCAATACGGAATTAGTTCGGTTGGTGTTGGAGTTTCATCAGTTATGTGTTGGTTAGAACGCAAATTTTAATTTGCGCACACTCCATCCAGTTCTGAACTGATTCCAGTGCATATTGGAACAAACCTTAGACGACATCAGTTAGTGGAATTTGAAATTCTCATAATTTCGTAAAAAAAGCATGGGATCCATATCATATATTACGGGGTGATAAATAGACCTAAGTGGAAGGGTATGGCAGTCAAATAACTTTAAACGCAATTCGCAAATACAATTTTCAAGAAATAGGTACCTCTCTACTCTGAAGATCTTGAAAACGGGTTACAAAATGTATACCAAAGATTTTATTTTTCAGAATTGACAAAAGTGAAAGTAAAAAAAGTGTTTACAATTGAATTTTAAGCATGAATGCTTTTGGGGCAAAAATTTCAACAAACTAGTAGTACCATATTTTTCTTCATAGTCTTCCCATATGTTGCAAATAATATGGCGCACACTGTATATGCATTTTGTAGCTGTAACAATCTTATATATTAAAACATACTCGCAGATACAAAAGTCTACCTTTATTTTAAACACATTATAATTCATAAAAAAGCCATAAACCACATATTATCTATATTGCAAGTTTAATTTTAGAAGACATTTTCATCTAATATATATATTAAAAAGCTAACGCACTAAAAAATCGTCATCACTTGAATATTCAGTTACAGTGGGTATTTTATAACATGTTTTATTTTGTTTTGCATGAAGGAGCTTTGATTTGGTTCCTATAAACTTCTTAGCCTTTGGCAAAAACAATGCAGAGAAATATTATGGCTAGCTCTCACTAAATATTGTTACGAACTCTTTAATCTTTTAAAAGAATTGCCGACTTAACAAACTTTTCCGATCTCTGTAAGCCCCTTTTCAGGAAAATAAAGCTCTAATATATTAGAGCATGTCGGATAAGTGGTCCAAGTCCCATTTCAGCACGTCATATTTCCGTCAACACAATTAGTTCCGGGACATTTGAATCATCCCAAAGGGGCTCAGCGTAAAACTTACTCGCTGTTCAGCTTTGCACTTTCTGTCGCTGCAGGTTCTTACACTGGTAAAAATAATTCTTAGATGAACAAAAATTATACACTTCATCCATACTCATTATATATGTAAACTAGATTTGTATAGTTTAATTTGTATATTTACTATAATAAAACAGGTCTCCAAAAAATGGTCTATTGTAGACCCTACTATTCAGATTAGCAGATCGCAAATATGATGTCAAAATTGAAATTTGACATAACGATAAATGTCATGAATGTAACAAAAATCATAACTGAAAAAGTGCAACAGTAGATGTTATTGAAGATTACAAAATTTTTTATCAAGACATTAAAGTATCTGAATGAATTTCAGATATTATATATGTCGTTTTTTTAGAAGCAATCTGTAGAATTATCTTTTTTTCTTCAAACGATATCTTCCTTTTGTGATTTACATGATGTGCAAGCTGAAAGTTATGTTTGCAAGATCTTATCAAGAATTTCACGAACAAAGGTTGTCTGATGAGATCTAAATATTTTTGAAATTCATTTAATATTGATGGGCGTTTTTTGCTTAGATTTTGTAAAATAAGTATAAAGTGCTCCATAAACATAGTGTTCCATAAGAAAAAAAAATACATTTTTATATATCACGCTTTTCTACAACACCCTATATACATAAAAACTAAACCATAAAAAAAACATTGTACCGGGTGTTTCACTATAAATGGACCCCCCCCCCCTCCCATTAACTTTTTTATTTCGCTTTATATAAAGAAATGTTAAATGCAATACAAAAGTTGTAGTACATAGGGTGTTGCAGAAAAGCGTGATAAATAAAAATGCATTTTTTCTCATGGCACACTCTGTATATTTTATCACAAAATAATTGAGCTCATTTCCCTTATCACGAATATACATAGTTTATTATACTTATTTTAAAAAACTAAGCAAAACACGACTAATAACACTAGCACACAAAAAAAGAAAAGTGGTCATTACTTTTGACCAGACCCATCTAGGGTTATGTATTTCGATGCGCTGAATCCGAATTTGAGGTCGGTTTAACCCGTACACCCTCAAAATTTTGAGTATATTGCAAAAAACCGCTAAAAATCGCTAAAAACAGCAAAAAATGCAGTTATGCAAGCAAGAAAATTTTTTACAACTAGATCAAGTATGTTTATTATGTATTTCGATGCGCTGAATCCGAATCTGACGTTGATATAGGTCGTCAACCCCTCAAAATTTAGAATAGATTGCAAGAAACCGCTGAAAATCGATAAAAATCGTGAAAATTGAAGTTATGAAAACGAAAAAAATTTTTCGAACTAGATCATGTATGTTTTTTGTGTATTTTGATGCGCTGAATCCAAATCACAAGTTGATTTAGCTGATAGACCCTCCAAAATTAGAGTAAATTGCGAATAACCGTTGAAAATTGCTAAAAAATCGTGAAAAATTGCAATTATGCAAACGAAAAAAAATTTCTTAAACTAAATAAAGTATTTTTCTTATGTATTTTGATTCGCTGAATTCAAATCCGAAGTCGGTTTGTCTTGTACACCAAGCCAACTTGTTGCCAACTTTAAATAAATTGCGAAAAAACGCTAAAAATAGCAAAAAATTGTAAAAAACAGTCATGAAGTAGTAGATAATATCAAAAAATAGAATTGTTCTTACTCACAGTAATAAACAAACCATGATTCCTTTCAAATTATACTATAATATCTATAGATTGTAATTAGAATTAAAAAAAAACGATCTTCCTTGATTTTACACTGTTCTTCGCTTGTATCGAACTCTTTTTTCTTCGAATGTTCTATGCAGTAGGTTTCTCTTTCTTTTTATATTTTCTCTCGTTATTTCTCTCTTTAAAGTCCAGCAAAAATCGGCCATCATTCCATATTCATTGATACCAATTCTTCATTTCACTTATGTCTTGATGAAATCGTTCTTATTCTTCACTGCTTCGATACAAGCGAAGAACAGTGTAAAATCAAGGAAGGTCGTTTTTTTTAATTTAAATTACAATCTATTGATGTTATAGTATAATTTGAAAGGAATCATGGTTTGTTTATTACTGTGAGTAAGAACAATACTATTTTTTGATATTATCTACTACTTCATGACTATTTTTTACGATTTTGGCTATTTTTAAAGTTTTTTCGCAATTTATTTAAAGGAGGGTGTACAAGCCAAACCAACTTCGGATTTGAATTCAGCACATCAAAATACATACAATACATCAATAATACTTGATTTAGTTTAACATTTTTTTTTTCGTTTGCATAATTGCAATTTTTCACGATTTCTTAGCAATTTTCAGCGGTTATTCGCAATTTACTCTAACTTTGAAGGGTTTACCAGCTAAATCAACTTGTGATTTGGATTCAGCGCATCAAAATACACAAAAAACATACTAGATCTAGTTCGAAAAAAATTTTTTCGTTTTCATAACGTTTTCATAAATTTTTACAATTTTTAGCGTTTTTTTGCAATTTACTCTAAATTTGGAGGGTTGACAAGCTAACTCAACTTCAGATTCGGATTCAGCGCATCGAAACACATAATAAACATACTTGATCTAGTTCGTAAAAAAATGTATCGCTTGCATAACTGCATTTTTTTTGCCATTTTTAGCGATTTTTAGCGTTTTTTTTGCAATATACTCAAAATTTTGAGGGTGTACGGGTTAAACCGACCTCAAATTCGGATTCAGTGCATTGAAATACATAACCCTAGATGGGTCTGGTCAAAAGTAATGACCACTTTTTTTTGTGTGCCGGTGTAATTTTATGTGTAGTACACAATAGATTCAAAAATGCATTTGCAATTGTTCAGAGACCTCGCAAGTTTGATGTCAACTTGTTAAAATTGGCTGAATTAGAATATAATAAGAAATTATGTCAAAAACTTGCTGTGTTACAAAAGTATATAGACCTTTGAAAAAAATACAGGTTTCATCCTCTTAAACCGACAGGGGTCCAACATTTAATCCAAGGTAATAAACAAGAACTTTTAACATTCTGCAGAACTATGAGGATGTTAGAAAAACGAGAAAGGGGTCCAAATTTCTTCTATAAAATGTCGTGGAGTGATAAGTCCTGTCTTAGCACTGTAGGAATTCTAAATAGGAAAAACATTCGTTACTAAGTCCACTCTTTATAATCCCGAAAAGACTTTTCAAGTGAAAGATTCTGACCGTCGATCTATAACGATTTTCTACATAAAGTAAGATAAAAAAGTTAAGGAGGGTTAATTTACTGTGAAACACCTGGTACGTCATGTTCCTCAATTATCTTCTGTTGATATGTGTATTAAAATTATACTCGTCACAAGCATAACAACTCCAAGGAATTTATTTATTAAAACAAAAGAGGAAAATGATTACTGTTTTTTAATTTTTCGATAATAACTTTAGATCCCTCTATAGATTTGCATATACATTTTAATTAATTTCTTTTTTAATATCGTTTCCTTCAGCTTCATATTTGTACAGTTTTAACATTCAAGAAGATTAAAAGTCCATTATTTTTTGTTTCTACATTACAACTTGAAACAGAAACAGTGCGTACGCAATAAACTGTCAAAAGGAGAATGATATCCTGTCGGTTTTTGTTCCACACGTCAGTAAAAAGTTAGATATCCACTGAATTTATGTTGTGACCAACGTGGGGATTAACAATTATTCTGGGTATACGGTAATCAAAACTTATATACGGGAAACAAACGGCCATTGTGATAATATCATTATTTATAGCGTCATTACGGCCGTATATCTTTCGCAAAATACCTCTCTATAATGCTATTCTGAAAGGGTATAATTTGTTACTGCTTCATTGTAAGTATCACCAAGAAAATGGTTTGCACTCAACTCAATAAAGATATCCTTAAAAATACGTATGTACAGGGTGAGGGCGTGAGAATGTCCACCCCCGTTTCCCTGTTATTTTTAGAGCTACAATTTTTTTTTGCAAGGGTAAAAAAATGTAACAACACCGTTTTTTTTTAATGGAACACCCTGTATTTTTTTATTTGTTAAATTCTGCTTGTTATTCTAATTACAAAAATATGACATATGAACTTGGACCTTGAACACTGCGCAACACATACTTTTGCAAAACTTCAACACGCTCAACACGCCTTTGGAGATAGTGTTTTTTCAATAGGCCCAGGCTTTTCGGTGGTTTAAGGCATTCTCAGAAGAAAGAGAGTCGATTGAAGATGAACCACGCAGCGGAAGGCCTTCATCTTCAAGAACCGATGAAAATGTCTATATAATATGCAATCGTGTGCGTTCAGATCGTCGGTTGACGACAAGAATGATCGGGGAAGAGTTAAATTTGAACCACACCACTGTTCATTAGATTTTAACTAACGAATTGGGGATGAGAAAAGTCTGCCCAAAAATGGTTCCAAAAAACCTTTCACAGGAACAAAAGCACATCAGGAAAGAAAGGTGTTTTGACTTTTTGGAATCGATTTAAAATGATCTCCATTTTATGGAACGTGTCATTACTGGTGATTTAGGTGTTTGAATACGACCCAGAAACCAAGCGCAAAAGCGTATAATTCACACTTCAAGCACACTTCAAGCTCTCCAAGACCCCAAAAAAGCCGACAATGAGAACTATGAAGATCAAACGCATGCTGATTTGCTTTTTTGATAGCCAGGGAATTGTCCACAAAACGTTTGTGCCTCCAGGCAAATATTAAATCAACACGTTTACAGAGAGGTTCTTGAAAAACTTCGAAAAAGGGTCAGGCGTGTGAGACCAACCATCAAGAACAACTTGATGGTTGCATCACGACAATGCGCCTTGTCCCACAGCCATTTCAGTAAACGAGTTTTTAGCCAGTACAAACATTTCTGTGGCTCATTAGCCCTTTATTCGCCTGACATGAATCCTTGTGACCTCATTTTGGGACCATAGAAAACATTCAAACGGCTGTAACCGATCAACTGAAGGCTATTCCAATATATGAGTTGCAGCACTGCTATAAGGAATGGAATAACCGTATCCAGCGCTCCAAGTTATTTTGAAGGAGACAATACTGAATTGCAAGTCTATTACTTAATTTACACACCTCGTATACTGGGGAATATGAGGTAAGCTGTAGATAATTACTCTTTGTTGTCAAAAATAAACACAAAAACTGCCTTCTTGGTTCCTTTGTTGCTTATATCGTTGAGAAACAAATGTTTTAAAGTTAAACATGTGTTTAACATGTTTTGTAAATAATTATTATTTCAGTAATGCGCACAAAATAAAAACTAACCTTGCTATTTTTATTAAAAAATTAATGTAAGCGATGGAGGCGTGATTTAAAAAAAAAACCTTTATTTTCGATCGGCTTTACCCCGTTTGACGGTAACTTCACATAATTCATAATTACTTAGTAATTTTCCAAAATACGAAGTATTATAAAATCAAGAATTTTAAAATCTAAAAATAAAGTTAAAAAGCTATTTAAATATAAAATTTTTTCTTTATTTAAGAAATAGAAGAACTGCACACCTCGAGTAGAGTTTGAATAAATGAACTCTGGGTAACTTTATTTTCAAAAATTACTGAATTCGTTTAAAGTTAGAATACACTAGTTAAACTTTAAAGTACGAGTAATTGGTTCTGTGAATTGTGCTAAATTATCGACGGCATTTTCATTTACTATTATTCTAGCATCAATTTAGTACTGAAAGAATTTCAATAAATGCATATCCTATATGCATTTGCATCCTCAATATTTGATGCAAAAAACTTTGCATCAAACATTTAGAACCGTTATTTTATTTTTTTCTTAAATAATATGTGTTTTAATCGATATTTTGTAATAAAGAGTGGATGGTAAATCTACCGAAAAAAAAAAAACACAATACATATTAAAAAGTGGCAAAACACAAATTTTCTGTGTTTATATTTGACATAATTTTATAAAATTCGGAAATGAACAACTTTTCTTAGTAAAATATTTTGAAATTGCAACAAAAAGGACCATTTCGGGCGATTTTTTGGAAAAATAACAAATTTGACAGTTACTGAGTCACGTATTTAAAGCACAAGTTAACCCCAAAGTTTGATTTGAAAAAAATCGTTACCTAACAAAAAATGTTCCCGTATGACATTGTATATCTTGAATTGTATAGATAAAATGTATTATAAAAAAATATCTCACACATACATATTATAGTATTTGTAGTTTACAAATAAATTGTAAATCCCCATATGAAGTTATTTTGAACGACAGAAATTTGAAACTGATGCGTAGATGAACTACTCTTCCAACTGACTAGCTAGTTTCTCTAGCTCGTACGTGACACTAATAAAGATAAGTCTAGGTGTCAACCATTACAGCGGAACTACCCCATTTTTTGGTGAACATAAGAAGAACGTCCCAGGCAGACTAGGTATCAACACCCCTATATAACTTCATTCGTGCTGGCGCATTATTCAACGTCAAATCTGCGCGCCGACAAATGAGATTCTGCCAAATTGCACTGGGGTGGCGCCCCTCCTCAAAACTTTATTTGGAGGTATTCATTAAGTAGAACAAATAAAATTAGCTGATGTAATGGATTTAATGTATCCATCACTGCATATTGAACATTGCCTGTCCTTCCTCGTTGCAAAAATGGAAAGTTGACTTTCGGATAAATCAGCCATCAGATGCCGTTAACGTCAATTGATTCCTTATAGTTCAAGAGCCCGTAACCAAAAACTGCAAGTGTTATGTAAAGGTCTATGTATCAATATAGTGTTATATCAAGTGGTCAGAAACGCAGTTCTAGAACGTAACTCATTAGCACTTGATGATGATATCCCGAAAATAAAATCTAGTCAGTAACTAAGGGTTGCTTTTGAAGGTTGCTTAAAATCTGATCATTTTTGTACTACAATATTGATTTTTTTTCTGATATGATTACAGTTTATGAAATTCTGAGTCTAATAAGCTTAAGTTGAAGATGATATATCGACTGTTTGAAACAAATTGGCTATAAAAGTAACACTGCGATATTTTCAAAAAATATCATACACATTCAAAAAAACCCTGTACGCGACACATAACTAAGCAAAATAAACGGATTGATATCCCTCTAAAACCGTCTACGGTTTATTAAAATTTCATGAACAGTGGTTTTAAGAAAATTATAGGTAGTAAGGATCGTAGAGTTGTGAATTTTTTTATCTTTTTGTTTCAAATTTGGAAATTGTTCGTGTCTAGGATTTTTTTTCCTAAATAGCTCAGTTACTCAGATATACACTCTGAAGATATCCCTTTAATGTAAGTCCAATAACTTTTAAAAGGATTTTAATATTTTCAGATGTATTCACTGTTTTTTTAAAGTGATATATTTGCACTAAATCGACGTATCACCTTCATCTTTGGCTTATTAGACGCAGAATTTCATAAGCTAATTATATCAAAACCAAAAAATCAATGCTGTAGTACAAAAATTAAGCAACCCTCAAAAAGTGAGTGTATAATGACTGATGACTCATGACTAGGGTTCGGAATGTTTCCTGTAACGCAGGATCGGACTCGTAATCCGTCATGTTATTGACGGAAGACGACATGTGAGAAATCAAAAAGACATGAGTAAAAATGTGTTAATAATGTATCTACATACATATTGCTTGTGTCATTTAGAAACACCGACTGTCCACATTGCTTGGGCGTACGTTGCCACGACCAGTAGTCTTTTTGCATTCCTTCTCGTTAACCCTCTGACTGGCTACATGCTTTTTCACACTTTGTGGTACTATGAAACTGATAGCACCAAAAACATTAAAATTGGCTATTTAGACTACGGAAAATCGAAGAAAATATCAGAAAAAAATTTTACGAGGAAAACGTCAAAGCCACAAGAAAAATTAATCTTTCATGTTTATAAATAGTGAAAACTTAACCATACTTAACTTAATTATACTTAACAAGAAAATTTGTCAAATGAAAAAATAAACTTCTCACATCAAAAATCAACATCTCACTTTTTTTCAAAACTTAATAAAACAGTAAGTATAGTCCTTCTATTTTTAATTGAAAATGATAAATACGCCTGGGGAACAAAAAAAAAACGGTGCAATTTTATGATTCCATGGGCGTGTATATACCTTTTATAAATTCGAAAATTGTGAAATAATTTTTTTCATTCAAATCAATATAGGTGATTAAAATTAGCCTGCATACAAAACTCTTAATATTTGTAATATAATTTGCTGTAAATAATGCTGATTTAGCCAGACAATCTCAAAAAATTGTCTGTGTTAATAAACCTAGCTGAAATACACGTCACTGGCGTCTTAAACAAGTAGAATTCCTAATGTAAATCATTTTAACGATGTCGTAAAAAATTTTATGGCACAGTGGACCGAATAAGTATTTAAGGATAATGTACTAGATACAAAGCACAATAGAATACTGGATCGGCATTCGCTGCTGGCCGGTGGTAACAGCGTTGCCGGTTCTTCAAAAATTTTTAAGTATAGTAATATACATAAAGTTGTTTTAATTTATAATTATTTTTTCCAGCAATTTTAAGCGCTTTATTTTAATGATAACTAATAAATTTATATCTATGTATTTTTTAAATACTTCCAAACTAGCTTTCTAAGAACGTCACGAACTAACAGTTTACTGAAGTATGAAGTATACTTGTATAGTGAGCTTAGCAATTTTAGAAAATATATCTGACAACCTTGCTTTTTTATACCTATTTTCAATTTAGAATGGAAATTGTATACTTAAGTACTTAAATAATTAACTCAGTCAGATAGGTAACAAAATAAACAGTGAAATCACAAAAACTCAGAAAAGTTCTCAAGTGCAACTAGAAAATTGCGAATCACAAATGCAACAAAGGGTCAAAAGTTGAAGACAAAATGACATTCATCTTGCCTTCGTCTTCAACAGCCAGGAAGCTACTGGACGGTTGAGCTCTTTCCTCCTCAGCATGTGCCCCCCCCCCACACCCGTGAACGTAAATGTGAACGATTTGGCCTGTATATGTGGTTGTAGAAGGAAAATGATCATTCCACATCTTTTGAAGTTAAAGGTGCAAATTCAATATAGTTCACATGGTCTCCCATTACAGAGCACGTACATTATTTTCACGAATTTCGTACAGTTGTTTGTTGTCAATAATATCAGTATATTATTATTTTTTACACCTACAGAGGACAATGCAAGTGTTACTACTATTTATACGCTTTTAGTCGTTGTTTGCAAAACGCGTTTACTAGCTATCAATATCGGGGACGAAATATCTGAAACACCTCAAATTCATATCAGAATATTAACTACCTTATTACCGCGAAAATTTGTTTCGTCCACTGTCAGCCACAAACATTTATTGCGTATGTCTTCTTTAACATTTCCCACGACACGTTGATATGTCTTCTGTAAATATGTTTTACGCAACGTATCACTAATAGGCAATGGAAAATTGGATACATATTTGGCAAAAAAAACGTCTAAAGGAAATATTGTCGGCCACATTATACGAAAGGCTACATGCGCAAAACATTATGCACAAAAACTAGTTTTATATAACTATAAAACTAGGTTTATACTATAAGTATCATAGAGTTGTATAGTGCCGGCTCTGCGTGACAGCATACTTTTCCGGACCCTACTGATGATAAAGTTGGCTAACGGCGACCCGACCCATTACGGCAACTCGTGTAGCATGTGATGAGGAGTTACCCCAGTTTAATTCGATTACAATAGCCCCGTGTCAGTTGGTGGTGTTGTTCAACTTTCACTTTATGCAACACATTGAATATACTGGGTGTCTCAGCTTTTAGTTTACAGACTTTATCTGTTCACCCAGGATATTGAAAATCTCAAAAACGGTTGAAGATAGGTATAGGGTATGTTACATGAAATATGTGTAGAATTGTTTGGTAAATACAAAAATGTCGAAAATACAGGGTGTTGTATTTAAAAAACTTATATTGACACTGACATAACCTCAAGGTCACTAGCACATGTCAAACGGAATATGTCATTTTATAGCCCTCATGAATTCAAGCAACTTTTATATGGTATAAAGTTTTTTGCTAACTATCCAGGGTGAGCAGATAAAGTCTGTAAACTAAAAGCTGAGACACCCTATATATATAATAATAATAATAATAATAATGTCTTTATTATGGTTTATATAAATACATGAAACTAACAGTATAAGAGGATGGCGGTATTCACTAGGTTGTGCTCTTCCATACAACCATCCATAAAAATACATATAGTAATTGCTAATAGTAATACAACAACATAAACTAATTCAGTAGAACTACAATTTATTTCCTACACTCAAATATTTTTCGTTTCAATACATTTTTAAATGAATTTGCTGACGAAAGAAATTTAACATCATTGGGTAAAGAATTAAAATATTTAACCGCGTTATAACTAAAAGACCGCTGAAATTGTATAGTTTTATGTTTTGGAACACGAAGAGAATTACAATAACGAGTTGAGCGACAATGTATATCAATGTTTTTTATTAACTTAGTAGCTAAATACTCAGGTTTCAAGTTATTCACAATTTTGAATACCAAACAAGAAATGTGTAACTTAAACCTCTCATCCAGATTAAGCCACTTGGACGCGACAAAACTAGCTGAAATATGGTCAAACTTACGCAGGTTGTAACTAAACCTTCAGCACGCATTCTGAACTTATTGCAAACTCTCCTTGTCTCGAGATATATTTATGCAATAGATATATATGCAATAGATATATATTTATGCAATACATTGAGGATATAATTTCAAAATAAATATCTCCAACGTGTGAAAAGCAACTGGTTACTTTCGTATTACTGGTTACGCCTCTGTGGTGCGACCCATTTGTCGATTGTCAATGTTTTGTAAAAGCTGAAACGTTCTAGAACTGTGCTGTTTATCCACTTTGTAGCAAAGTTATATTCAATATACTGTTCACGTATAAATTTCCAACCTTTACAAAACACTTTTTCGACACCACATATGATACCTCAAAGCGCACCGCCGCTTACTCATCTACAGTGCAGTTCTCTGTACAGTACTCAGCTACACTAATAAAGAGCTATCCAAAAAAAAAATATCATCGAAGTCGGCCGAGCAAAAAAAGACGAATTTCTGTCTTCTTCTTAATCTTAAATTTATAACCTGTCAAAGCTGTTGTATTATGTGACAGTCATTATTTATTTTACAATTGTGACACTCACACGTTTCGTTTTGAGCTTCGACATAACTGCTATTTACATCTCTCTCGTTCATAGCCAGCGTTAATGACCTTTTTTGTGGATGTCTCTATATAACATTATATTGAAATAAATATAGCCTTTACAAAATACATTTGGTCACAAGCTCTTTAAAGCGACTATTAAACTGAAAATATTTTGGGAGATAGTTAATTTTTATGGCGAAAACTAGCGTTTCAGAGCACCAGAAAAATAGCAGCTAATTTTTTGAATCTCGTAAAGCCGTTTAAAAAAAACGATACCTAAGGAGGGTAAAAAATTAATTAATAAATCTTCTGGTTCTGCCACCGATTCAGTTGCGGTTTTGGAAAAGGGAAAGTAATAAATTATTCGGCAGAATACGGCCGTTGATGTAGCCTTGCATACTTTTCCTTTCAGTCGGAGAAATTAAACATATAAATTAGTTTTCAGAAACATTGTTGCCTACATTGTATCCAACCCGAGCTTTAAAAAATGAGAATTAATTTGAGATCCCTATAATGTTGATTTATTATTTGTCACCACTTTTTATAGTTTTGTTTTTTTTTTCACCTACAAATAAATGTGAAGAATTTTGGTGAGACGTATTCTACACCTCTGAAAATACATATAAATATCGCAACCCTGCGGAACAAAACTCATGTACAATTCAAATCCTGAGTTTCTTTGGGAACACCCTATATTATCACATTTAATAATTTACCGTCACCTAGACGAGTAGAGGCTCTATATTAGACTAATGGTAGAGAACTCTCTACTTTCTATCACATTTGTTGAACAACTAACCATTTATCTTTTTTTCCGTGCAGTAAGAGGGCTAGGTGTTCTTCAATTTAGATAGAGCGTACCTTTTTGTTTGCCCAATATACTTCTTCGCATAATCCTTACATCTTATATTTGGAGGTAGTAGCCATAAATTTTAACACAATAAATTATAATAAAAAAAATAACTACTTGAAAGAACTGAAATTGACAAAACTACAAAATGTCATTTCAAACAATATGACACAAACATAAAACGTATCGAAAACTGTCTTATATTTTCTTTGCAAAAATATAAAAAAAGTGCTTTCTAAACAATATTAATCATGCCAAAAAACTTTCTTGTAAAAACAAAGTTGCCTAAAACTTCTAGACTGAAACAGCATTGCTCTCCTAACAATCGATAACGAACGGGCTGAGTTAGGTCTTTATACTTTCTTAGACCTTTTCTCCATTCCAATATTTTTATTTGGAAAAGTATTTTATTCTCGTGGGTACGGACCGAGTAGTTCATATAAATAATTTACATTCGCGGTTTCATCGTGAAAATCAATTTCGCGATAAGCAAGACGATGAAAAATTTAAAACTCTAACCTCTTGAAAGTTACTCTGTTATTTCTAACCTGATGAGGTGAAAAATTCTGCATGGTAATTGATCTAAATCAAAAAGTGATCATTCATTAAAAGTAGTAGGGCTTCTAGAAATGACTGATATGAATAGTTCGGCATATGGCGGACTTAATGAAAATATTTTCAAGGTGCAAAATGATTATTAGCATTAGTACTAACATTAGCATCGTTAGTAGTATCATTTCTATGACATGCTTCGGAAAAATCAAACGATTTGTTAAAAGTTATATGCAAATTTTTAAAAACGCTGATTTTTAAAATAACTAAGTCACTATTAAATATAGGTATAGGAAATGCTAATATAAATCGATGTAGAATTTAATTCTACATTAAAATGTCTGTACGTTCAAGCAAGCACTAGGTTTCTACTAACCATAGTGCTAAACCGATACTTAATTTTCTAAAATTACCGCTACAGATATTTTCAAGTGTTGTGGCGCTAATGAACAAAATTTCAAAAAACTGGAGATAACTCAAGGTAACAGATAGGTATAAGGACAGCCTATAAAAATCTACCTAAAATAATGTGTGGAATCAAAATATGCAATAAAAAAAGGTACTATTTCTCTTAAAATAAGGAAGTTGAAGCCGAATTCAGATAATACCGGAAGTACAGTCTTGAGTAAAAAGTTTCTATCAATCACCCTATATAGCAATGACTCCGATTGAGGTATAAATAAAGAAGTGGATGGATAGTAACAGGATGTGCCTCAATTTAGAGTGAAGCAGTCAAGTAAACAACCATTCGTAATTGCAACCATTTTTCCAACGAAGTTGTAATAATACCCACTGCTTTCATGGCAATAGCGGATTTATCAGCAAAACAACATGCAAAATTACTTTGACAAAAAGCGCTCTTGAGCACGATTTTAAGAGTTTATTTCATTTCTGATTTATCTTAAATTCTCTATCAATAATGAAAATAAACTACTCGCCAAAATTAGCGTAACACTTTTTAGATTAGCGCCATTTGCGTTCTATTCGAGTTAGATACTTGCGGTTTTTAATTTTCGTTAGTCTATAGGGTTGGATTTAATGCTTCGAAGTCACTACGCTGTGTAAACGGTTAACTTAAACACCCCAAAAACCAACCTCATGTCGAAATTTGCGTCACAGCGTAGCGACATTGGGGCATTAAAATTAACCCTATAGTCTACCGAAAATTCAAAACCGCAAGTCTCTAACTCGAATAGAACGCAAATGGCGCTCACCTAACTTTTTTAGATTAGCTCATTTTGACGTGCAGTTTATAATGGCAGATTATAATTCTTTGAAAACCAACATTTTCCAGTAATTTTTTACCTGCAGTAAAATGAAGTTACATCAGAAATTGTTCCCTCAAAATATTGACGCGACGAGTTTAATTATATTATTGACGTACTATTCTTATTTCTACAGTAACTTATATTATAAACAAATGTCACATGTATTACCTAAGTACATAACTAAATTATAAAAAGAAAAAACATATATTTCCATGTGTAATATCAAACTACAGATCACAGTTAAAATACGCAATAAACAAAAACTTTTCTATCAGGATGTTCAACCTACTTCGTAATTTTGTTAAATTGTATTCTATAATAGAAACGTTAATAAGATGTTGATATTTCTTAATTATAATATTTAGATGTAAAATGTTCTTACCGAATTTCTCTAATGCTTAAAATAATGACCATATATTTCTTATAAAAGTCATTTCTTAAAAAATTATCCCTAGTCGAACACGAAGAATACGAATTTTCACAGCATTCGAGAACTGGAAAAATGTTTTGGTAATAATCCAAGCACTGAGGAGATTACATTACTTGTGACAATACTTTCCTTAAATAACAACCATATAAACACCAAAAGTCGAAAAGTTTACCAACCAAAAAAAGGTTAAAAAAACCAAAGTTTCATTCGTTAACAATTCGTTCGTCTCCCAATTATATTAATATAAACTGCTGGTCACTCGAACTTACACATAGAGACTTTTAGGCAAAATTTAAAGTTCAATATTTTTTAACAGGAATACAAATTTTTGAACGCGGTTTGCAAATTTTAAGAGCTAGTTTTTTTCGGATTAAGCTGCATGGCGTATATTTATCGTAGGACCATATGTTCATTATATACGGGGTGATCAATGAAGTCATGCAAAAAATCAAAAAGTTTGTATGAGTGCAATTTCCGTAAAAAATTTTTTTTAGGTCGTTACAATATGGTTCGTTACTAAGGTAACATCAATATCTCTAGACATTTTTTGTCAGTTTTTGGATTAAGGCCCTTAGGCTTTGTACACACTACTCAACATAAAATTTGGGTAGCAAAATTTTTAAAATGCTATAACTTGACATTGGATTGACGGTTCTTGATTATTTTTGCGGATTTGGAATCTTTATTTCACGTAGATTTTCTCTGGTCTAAGCATTTTATTTGAGGGTTGAAATTTACACATTATACCTGGTCGATAATAAACAAAAACGTAAGGTACGACGCGCTCTAAGGTTTGGCATTATTTAAGTTTTTTGTAAAAATAAATTCTCACCCCAAGTTGTTTTTATTTAACTTTCTTCTCACTGTTCTGGGCCTGAATCCAAAAACTGACAAAAAAATTGTTTACGGAAATTTCACTCATACAAACTTTTTGATTTTTTTGCATGACTTCATAATAAACCTATGGTCCTACGATAAATATCTCCATGTAAAAAAAAAAAAAAAAACAAAAATTTCCCCTTAGTAAGTCCGTGTAAGTTCGAGTGGCCAGCACTTTATATGGAATTATATTTTCCATCAATATTTCTAATTTCTTCACAGCAGTACTTAACTGTGACAAAATTTCCAAGAACTTATATCTATAAAGATTTTCCATTCGAATCTATTTTAAAGACGCTAAAAGCTCTAAAATGTTTTAAGAAACCTCAGGTCGAAGTAAAGCCATACATTTTACCGTCCCATATTCGTTCGCACCTATCTCCCTAGAACGAAGTATCTAAAAGTTGACGTGGTTTGGAAATAAAAAAAGCTTTTTACAATACAGTTCAGTTCACATACTTAAATTATGTGGCCGTGAAGGCCCCTAAATCACAAATCAAATATGTCATGGATGCGTACACTTGTTTTTTTTCCGGTTGAGAAAAGGAGGAAAACGCTTACCAGCTAACAGAAGCTCTCAGCAGTTACACTCGGAAATTTTATCTGAAAGTGAAAGATAAGGATCAGTTGTCAATTGTCCGTTTTACTCATCGCATTTCGAGGGACACTGCTTCCTGTAAAACGGTAAAAGAGGAGAATTTATTTTACTCTCGTAGGTTAACTTAAACTTAAGGTTTCGCAACAACTTTATCTCATGAAATTGACTAAGTTATATATGTGACAAAGATTATTTAATTAATAAATTTATTAGAATACTACGAAATGTTGTTGCTAAAAGAGACTAACTAAGCCGTTCATCTGGATTTCAAACGATCTAATCTGTTACTTTTAACGCCAAAGCTGTTAGCGGGAAACAGAGTTCACTGTATTTTATCAATCCCTTTAATTATGTCACATTGGTATTCTTACTCGACAAATCAGTAACAACGACACTTATTTGGAGACTGATTTTAAGATTGAATTTGTAGCTTGATAAAGCTAAAAAAAGTAATTTTTTGATAGGAAAAGAATGATGAGATGTTTACTTCCACATCCACGTAGTGATGTATCCTTATTCATGTTTCGTTTCAATTACTTCATCTCCTCTTTATTGTTGTAACGGAAATGGAATCTTCATCCTCAAAAATCGAAAAACAACACGTCACATGAAGATCTTTCTTCAATCACATTGAAATACAAAACAAATGAGTACAATTATACTTCCATTCCACTACATGAATGTGGAAGCAATTGTGTAAGTACATTAAATATGTTACCCTCCTAAGTGGGTACCCACATCATAATTATAATAACATAATCATAAAAACATTCGATTCGTCAAGACATGATATTTCGAATTCTGATAATCCAAAGTTCTAGATTGTTATATGTATGTGTGTAGATGATTGCTTCGTATTTAAAAACACAGAATTTCCTTAGATAATAATATATGTACAAAAGTTAAAATTCTGCTTTTAAATTGGTGTCCAAAGCAAATGTTCTCTAATTTTTTCGTGACCCTAGAGGAGGTAATTTAACAAAAAGAACCTTAGTACGCAGAACAGAACTCACAGCAATAATAATAACCATATTTATACCCCCACCCCTCCCCTCTTAACGACTGTCCTTTGGGATTACCTTAGTCATAATAAGGGAAAGTGTTATTGCAACCAAGCTCAGACAGACGCCTACCCACTCATATTGATGTAAAAGGGAGGCGTAGGAGTTACAAACTATAATCTAATCAGTGACTTTGTCGACACCTCGATATTATCAAGATACGTAATTAAATTGTTAAAAGTTAAGGATATAACCTTGGTAAGAAAATCTTTCAAACGCATTAAAAAGTTTCCATTGTTTATGTTGAAACTGAAATATATGGATAGTTTTTCGCTTAATCCGTTGTTATTAATTCCATTTTGTTACAGAGTCAATTACATATCTGGCACTTACCCTAAATCTTAAAATTAAAATTCGCTAATTTAAAAATTATTTTAATGTGTTTTATATATATATGACTTTCCATGATTTTTTTTATGGACACTTTTTTTATAAGATAGACCTAGAAAAAGTGTGACTAACCTAAATTACATATAATAAAATTTTAACTGTTTCACAAAATATGTTTGGTGAAACACGCATCTAGTACAAAAAAAAAGTGTCTATGTTAAGTAGTGAAAAGTGTCGAAGTGTTCAATTTTCTACGCCGAAGGTGCCAATTCTCCTCCAGTAAAACTTTTATGATTAACACTTTTATATTTATTTCAAGACTTCAACATTATCGACTTCTGGGCAGTTTTTTAGATAACAATAAAAAAAAGAATTTTGACAAAAAAGTGAATCATCCTACAAGCAAATGCGCTAAATCATTTTTTTATTTACCACGATAAATATATTTAATTTGTAGTAAAAAAAAATAAAAAAAAATATATCACAGATTTTACCAGACTACTCTTTGTACAGGTATTTTATAGAGTGTGCCCCAATTAAAAACTGAGTATTGTACAACTGGAAAAAGTGACACATTTTACTTACAAAAACTAAGGCATACTGTCATATTTTTGACGATTAAAATTCAAGGAATGATATTAAGAAGACTAGAACAAGGAAACCGAGCTCGCGTAAAATAGGTACCGAGAGAACGGCACAAATGACGTCGAAATCCGCTAGGGTATTAACGGCGTTGCGAGCGCCACATTTCTTTGCTTCGGGAATCTCGTCAACAGAGCGTCTAACCCTGAATGTACCCGAATGAATGTTTTGTACTTATCTACCCTAGGTAATAGTCTGCTGCCTTATTAAGTTTTCGATGAATTTTGTGCCGCCCGAAACACGCGAGCTCGGTCTCCTTGTTCGATCTTCTTGAAATATATATATCAAACACCGATTTTAGGGCACAAAAAATTTGACACCTATTTAGGGATCAGTCATAAAAAAATTACACATCAGTAAAATGCGTCATTCTGTCCAAATAGTACAGGTTTTTAATACATAAAAGAACTGGGAAAATTGGTTAATAAATGTTCAAAACTGTTTTAAAAGGGCGTTCAGTTTTTAAATGGGTCGCACTGTCTATGTAGTTCACAATTTTTTTTATCAATAAGTACCTTGTTCTGTTACGTTTCTTATAGTCGTTCTTTATTCAATTCAACTTCATTAATCGTTTTCAGTGCTTGCTTTTGTTTTATACAGGTACAAATGCAACATTTCTGGGGTAAAAACGGCCGCGATCGTTGAACAAAGCCGTATAAAAACTGGACGCTTATCTTTCCCATAAAAAATACGACCACAGAATGAAGAACGTAAAGTGGCTTCGCTTTCCCTAAAAATTAAATTTTTTAGTCCTGATGGTCGAGATTGATAAGAACTGCTCCAGAATTGTGTATGCACTGTCTCTGTCGCTAAATTTCATTTCAAATGACAGAAACAGTTCATTAGTATGTAGAATTATATTTGTTTAATTTGCCCCTTTCTGCTAAACTTACACTAGTAGCTATAGATAATTGGGTATAGCCCTATTATATTAATTGTAAAAATAGTATCAATTTATAGATTCATAAGTAGATCTTAACTTAATATAAAAGAATAAGTACAAGAGCAACTGCTACAAAGGTGAAACGGAAGTCATTAACCGAAAACATAATATGGCGAATTTATTGCATCATTATCCATCAATACACAAAAGAAACGAATAATATATTCGTAGAAGAAATATTCAAAAGGGTTTCTGAAATTCCATACACAAAAGGCATGATACAGAAGTCTCCTGATAAGACCACAGATCATATTTCAGTTTTTCAACTTCAGTTCCTTTCAACACGAATGCATATAACTTCGTTACACGAGGTGTGTACATTGAATAATGAGACTGATTTTTTATTTTTTAGAAAAAAATAGAATTGCAATTCAGTATTGTCTCCTTCAAAATAACTTCCTTGGGAAGCCACACGCACTGGATACGGTTCTTCTCATAGCAGTTCTGGGACCCATATATTGGAATAGGCTGGTCGGTTACAGCCGTTTGAATGTTTTCTATGATCCCAAAATGACGTCCCTTGAGGTGATTTTTCAATCTCGGGAAGAGAAAAAAATCACAAGGATCCAAGTCAGGCGAATAAGGAGGTTGAGGACCACAGGAATGTGTCGTGAAAAACTCGTTTACCGAAATGGCTGTGTGACAAGGCGCATTGTCGTGACGCAACATACAGTTATTCTTGATGTTTGGTCTCACACGCTTGACCATTTTCGAGGTGTTTCAAGAACCTCTCTGTAAAAGTGTTGATTTACTGTTTGGCCTGGAGGCAAAAACTCTTTGTGGACTGGCTATCGAAAAAGCAAATCAGCATGCATTTGATCTTTGACTTGCTCATTCTTGCTTTTCTGGGGCTTGGAGAGCTTGAAGTGCGCCATTCCATGCTTTGGCGCTTGGTTTCGGGGTCGTGGACAAACACCCAGTCTCTCACCAGTGACCGTTCCAAAGGGTTGTTCCAAAAGAATTTTGGATTTTTCTCTTTTCTCATCCCCAATTCGTTAGTCAAAATCTGATGAACAGTGGTATGATTCAAATTTAACCCTTCTCCGATCATTCTTGTCGTCAAGCGACGATCTGAACGCACAAGATCCCGTATTATATCGACATTTTCATCGATTCTTGAAGATGAAGGCCCTCCGTTGGTTTATCTTCAATCGACTCTCTTCCTTCTGAGAATGCCTTAAACCACCGAAAAACCTGAGCTCTTGAAAAAACACTGTCTCCGTAGGCAGGTTAAAGTTTTGTAAAAGTATCCGTTGCGCTGTATCCAAATCTAAAGCAAAACCTGATAGCACACCGTTGCTCAAAATTAATATTACTTATATTTTAAACGCACCAGGGAAACTCGTTTTACAATATCCCAAAAAGCAAACAACGATTCTAACAAGTTCAAACTTGTACTGAAGGTGCACTACATGTTAATCTACCGCCCTTCCAAGTCCCGTCTCCGCAGTATTGCTAGATTGGGCGCTACGTTGCCAGTCTCATTATTTAATTAACACACCTCGTATGCATTCGTGGCATGCAATATTATGGAATGCTAATCATTCAGTGGCATGCTACTCATTATTTTAAGTAGGTTGTAAGTCATCTGCCATAACGTTTCATCGTAATGAAGCAGTGGCGGCTGTTGGTACGGTTTTTGCAGATTTACGCACCAATCATAAAAAGCCATTTTTTTATTTTTCATTATTTTGTCATAATTATTAATATAATTATTTTCAGGGGTACGTATACAAATTAAGTACTTATAATAACACAAAATGAAATTTTACAAACACTGTTTAATATATGCTAAGAAGAAATTTCTAAGGAAATTAAAAAACCTACAATTTGTTTATAATTACAGATGAAACAAAGATCGTCGTGTCGACTTTCTCTTCCAAATATGGTTATATTACGGATTATACTATAATATTATTATGGAATAATAATATTATAGTATATAAAACATAACAAGAAAATATAAACAGTACATAAATATATAAATACTTTTAATAGCCTTAAGGCGGCTTTCCCGCTATTCGGTTTCAAAAAATCGTTGTTTTTTTTACTGAAATCGATGCGTTATACATTCAAATTATTTGTCCTGAAATTTTAAAGTGATCCGTGTATTAGATTTCGAGTTACAGCCGGATTAGTGACGACGGTCCCGGCGCTTGAAAAGAGTCACGCAGGGAAAATGGAGGTGGACAGTGTAAAGGAAGTGTTTCAACGATCCGAAGAAAAGCATAATGTAAAATATGCTCAGTATATTGGCGAGTAAGACCTCCAACGCGACTTTGGATTTGGACCCGTACAACAACGATCCGAAAGTAATGAAAAAGGTACGCGTCGGTCACGTGGAGAAAAACGCATGGGAACCAGGCTCCGTAATGCGAAGAAAACAAACAAGGGACTCAGGGGAAGAGGTACAGGAACACTGACCATCAAGGTAATAGGCGAATTGGCAACTTATTACGGCCTGTTACTTTATTATCCGTATTCGGCGAAATACGGATTCAGTGGAAAAAAATGCGTGACGTGCTATCTGACGTGAAGCCAAAATGAGGTCTACAAGGCAGAGGAGGGTGTCCTGTACGGGCCCCAAATTGATGACGAACTGTAAGTAAAAAAATTCATAATTATATGACAAAAAAAAACGTAAAAAAACTCACGCATTTTTCTCAAAACAACGTTTTTGAAACTGGAATGAGATTTTTCTCGGACACTAATTAACCGATTTTAATGATTTTTCTTTTAAAATGTTCACAAATGATGCCATTAGTGATAAACATAGAATTTTTTTGATATTGCAAAAATTCGATTTTTAATAACAATTTAAAGGTAGAAATTTAAGATGAAAATCGAACTTTTTTTTCAAACTTGCACCAAATCGCGTAAAATTTGAATTTCAAAAAACCCCTATGATAAACACTAACAACAACCCTATATTTTATAAAAATGTTTCATTTTTTGATTTCAGATGAATATCGTCGTAGAAAATTCTCATTAACATGAGACATGTCTGCCTGAAGTAGCTGCATTGGAACAAGGATCGACGGCCGCCATTTTGGTTTAAAAAATAAATAAAAAAACTGAATGTAACCTACATACCTGTATCTTTTAATTGACAAAAAAATTGTCTCAATCCGTTTTATACTTTTCTCAAAAAAAATACCAAAAAAAAAAACCTTTTTTTTCCAGCGAAAAAAGCGGAAAAGCCCCCTTAAAGTTTCAGATTCGACATTTTTTGTAGCACAAGCCACCACTGTCATGTATATCCCTTTTTTATACATTTTATATTACATTTTGTAAAACAAGAAACGCCTCCTGACCTCTAAGATTTATCTGTGTAGCTGAGATTTATAATAGGCCAGAAATCGTCACGATCCACTCTTTCACGTATTAAGTCCTGGTGTGGTGAGACAGTACGAATAGAAAAAGGAGCATCCAAGTAAGCACGTTGCTGCGACCTCTCTGGAATTTAAGTCAGCAAAGCATGAGCCCTCCCTCCTTTTTTTACTGCGGATAAAATGTATCTATATTCCGTTTGCATCCTAAATGGTTTTGCGTAACATTCCTTCTCATTTTCCCTATTATCATTGATTTATGACGGTACAGAACATATTTAACAGATATATAGATAAGGGAAGGTGGGGGGAATATCGCGCAGAGGGTAAAATCGCGCATCGGTGTTGCAAAGAACTTGTAAATATTAACCACATTTAAGCAGTGTTGTCGTCTAGCGGATTAAGCTCAAACTGCGGAAAATACATATATAAACCCATTCTTTCTGTGGTCGTCTTGTCATGTCGATGTATGTAGGTAAACGGGACCATTTTCTTATTCATTTGTTTAGTGCTAAGAAGTGAAGCTACATTTACTGAAATTATATTAAACAGTTATCCCCAGTGGCAGTAAGTTGTGAATTGGTATCTTTAGAGCTATTTAGGTATAAATACAATTTGCCTTATTGCTTTACTTTTCCAGGTTAAAACATATTTTGTGTTGTGATGTAGCAGTGGGGTTATTTCGCGCGTTAGAGATGGGGTAAAGTCACGCAAGACAATTACTGCACGATATTACCTCATTAAATTGACATATAAATATATATATATATATATATATATATATATATATATATATATATATATATATATATATATATATATACCTCTTCTAAACCCAATGAAATCTGTTGCCCACGATATTTCGCACCAGGAGACAAATTTCGAGCACTATTTGTTGAAGCTGAGGTCGAAGTGGACTGTGATTCCTGTAACGCCAGAAGTTGGCAATTCTCAAGCTGTTCCAGGTTTACAAAACAAGGTAGTAGATAATGCAGTTACAACTCCCTTTTATGTGCCGATTTCTGAACTAGCACCTATTCCAAAACGTCGTGTACCCAAAGGTACTAATAGAACCGGGAATAAGCGGCAGCATTCTCAAGTATTAACAAAAACGCCATTAAAAAATTACTCTAGAAGAAAACATAACAAAAATAAAATTAAGTCGAAAAGCAAAAAGAATAGAAGTCCAGAAACTGAGGAATCAGATATTGAGTACGACAATCTCTGTGATGACGACGAACTTGATATAGTCGGTAGTACCGATGATGTATGCATTGAATGTGAACATGTAATTCGGACATTACAGTCAGAGTGTAGTGGATGGGGCAGTGCAGATAATTATCATTGTGATGTGTATTTAAAAAAGAGAAGTTACCATTTAACGAACGTTATTTAACGAAAATAATAATATTACTGGAGTGGCTACTGGAACCTTCGGCGTAGAAACAAAAAACTGGACGTTTTCCACGAAACACCGAACTACTATACTTTTCTCGACGCGCGTTTCGCCAACTAAGTTGGCATCTTCAGGAGAAGATTAAAACTAAAAAAAATGTTTTTTAGTTTTAATCTTCTCCTCGAAAACGTCCAGTTTTTTTTTAATAGTATTATTAATAATAATTTTGTAACCATTTTTCCACATGTGTATATTTTCAGTTATGTTTAATTTTCATTTACTAAAGGTATTGTTCAGTTTTCTTTTTTAAACAAATATTTCTAATGGTGCACAGTTTGACCCTATCCCCTGCGCAGAATTCCCCCACAGGTTGCGTAAAATCGCGCATATTACACTATTTCTATAATGTCATCTTGTACAGAATTAAGGATATATTATATAATATTTGTCTAGTGCTTTTACAGTATACTGTTTGATAAATCATTTGTCATGTCTGTAGAGTCTAAGACAATAAAAGAATGAAAAAAACTTAATATCTACGTTAGGTGCGCGATATTCCCCCACCTTCCCCTACATGTGACCAAGGTTCTTACAGGGTGTAGTTAAAATTCAGCAATTTCAGTGAAGTAACTACTACAACTTGTTATTTACTATTAGTCGTTCAGGAATTTAAAATGCAACGGACTGACTAATAAAATGAGTTCGACAACTATATATAAACGATATAATACACCAGTGGCGGTGGGCTATAAAAGGCGCTGGTGCGCGCGCACTACCAACAATTTAGCATTAATAATTTTATTTAGTAATTAATGGATGCATTCTTAATTTATCGCCTTGCCGCATCCCTAGCGTTAATACCATCTGAATATTATTTGGCCGCAGCGTTACGAATCCACTAGACGCTAGGTCTATCTCCAACGCCACTGGTTTCCGATCGCAGCGCGGGAGTCGACACGCGCAATACGAAAAAGCGGCACGACGATCATGCTTCCGTGCAATACGAAAAAGCGAACGCGTATTGTTACTGCTTGCCCCTCCACAATTATTACGCGTAGTGGGCGAATCCTATAGATATGAGGTACGGAGTTTAAGAGCGCACGAGAGTTATCGATCGGTTGATTTGTGAATTGTTTTCGTACATTGCGATTGCTGTTTTATCGCTCACGTTTTATAAATATAAACTCGGTTACAATCTAGTTTGGAATCATGAATTATATTCAAAACTTATTAAAAACTCCATTCTCTAGCTTGAGTTTGGAGGAAAAAGTGCAAATTAAAACTCTAGGTAGGCCCACTCCACAAATTAATTTAAAATTAGCCGTGAAAGGAAAAAGCAAACAATTTGTAAGAACATTTAATAATGACTTATTTAAAAAACATTTGTGGTTAAGTGAATGCGATGTATTGAACGCAGTGTTTTGTTTGGCGGAGAAACACCTTGGACCAAAACTGGAGTAACGGATTTAAATCACATAAACGAGAAAATAAAAAAAAAACATGCAAATTCTGCTGGACACATGAATAGTGTTTTGAATTTAGCCATGCTAGGCACTGCAAATATTGCGACAATGCTCGATTCTGCTCATCGACGAGCAGTGGCAGCACACAATGAAGCGGTTTCAAAAAACAGGTATGTTTTAAACATTATTATTAACTGTATTCGTTTTTGTGGAAAATTTCTATTTAAAACGAATAAAGACATTTTTGCGCAACACCATGTGCCAGGAAAGACTGTCGGCTTTGGCTATGCTCTCCATTGAAAAAGACTTTATTACAAATATCGAAAATTTTAACAACAAAGTAATTGAAAAATTTGCACAATGTAAAAATCGCAGAATTGAGCTCATTTACAAAGAAAATTAGGTAAGTTTTCAAATTAATAGAGTTAATAAGAATAACCTTAATATGAGATAAATATTTATCTCATATTAAGGTTATTCTTATTAACTCTATTAATTGGATGAGATAAATATTTATCTCATATTAGGGATATTCTTATTATTCTTATGATTATCGTTATTTTTATGTATGGTGCACCCCAATCTTAGGATCACGCACCGCCACTGTAATACACACATAATTAAAACATACTCATTTGACTCAGTCAATAGTTGATCAGTGCCCCATCACTAAGTTGTTTTAATGCGATACAATTGGAAATTGGAATCTTTCTTTAGCACACTCTCGAACTCTTTGACTAAAACACGATCATTTTGTGCGTCTTCTATATTGCATAGAAGGGTATCTACTTCGTTCACTATTTATTGCGTCCTATATTTCTGTTTGGTCGTTAGGAATAGTATGTTAATCTGTTTCAAACGGAAATATATTGAACTTTTTTCCAGCTCTCCTTAATAGCATGAACTTCTCACGATTAAATTGTGGAATGACAGGTTCTATTTGTTGGAAGTATTCAGCAAGTTAAGGACATGCCTGCAACCATGTTTCCCTAACTTACTGTGTGTGATATGCTCGAAGACACTTGGGAGACTTCAAAAACACTTTTTTTGTATTTGCTATTAATGCATCAACCTCGGGAAAATATTTTCGAATAGTTTCTGTCACAAGATGTGAAGCATGCACTTGAACCATGAACTGTGTTCTAGAAGAGAACAACTTCAAGCGCTAATACGTTCTGTTTTGAATGGACAGCTGAAAGCAATGAGCAAATATCAAATTTTGTATATGTATTTGTACATAACCCTGTAATTAAACAAACCCGTGTATTTGCCACAGAGCCGGTACTTTTTTAAATGTTTTCTGTCAGTACTACAGTATTTGCTTTGTGTAAGTAATGCTCGCTCAAGTTTGTTGGATCGCTCATCTGTGGTTTGGTGTGTTATTTCGGAAAGAAGAAGGAGGATCATGTTATTAGTATATTGATATTGGAAATTGAAGAAACGGACGGTTTCGCAGACGGTACATTAGATGCTTTCGCATAGACGTAATTTCAGAATGTTTTAAAAATAATGAAGCTGCGTTACGTGTTTTCAAAAGTGATTTTTTGAAACCTGTCAAAGATACCGGTGCCTCATCTAGCGTTAATAAATTTGGCTAGAAAAAATGACGACCGCTAAATGAATCTAGTCTAGTGGTCTGCAAAAATTTACCGCTAAATCAAGCGCCTGTAAGGTTGAATGCAAGAAGTCTAGAACTAAGGAGACCGAACTCCGGCTTTTCGCTGTATAACGCGACGAGCTCGAATATGTCCGCCTCCAGAGGCGCTGTAAACAGTTGTGTACTCTGGTTGCTACGGTATATAAACATATATCTATACGTATACCGTGGTTCTGTACCAATATGTGTGCGTTAGAGGTTAGAGTCCGTGTGAATGTCCGTGGTGCGAATACATTTGACAGACGCTCGATATTTTTCGTTAATTTGTTTTTGTTGAATATTATATTGAATCTACACAAGTAATGTCTTTGCAATTACAAATTTTCGCAATGATCAATATGAAAATGTACTCAAAATATTTCATGTTACGTGCTTCAACGTTAACAATACAACAAAGGAAAATATTTCGTTTCATACATACATTAGTAATTTGAAATAATGTCCGGTTATTCGGACCGCTTCTTAAATCATACAACGCAACACAGCACTTTTGAACCATATTTATTTTTGTATACATTTTTGTTAAGCCAAACGGCATGTAAGCACCCGCTTTGACAGCTTAATGATAAACGTCATATAAAACCATAGCATGGTTTTCTATGACCGAGTTCGGTCTCCTTAGTTCTAGTCTTCTTGGTTGAATGTGCTCATTGACACTTGACACTTAACGTGTTGAGACCTGAAAGTTATCTAACTTACCGAGTACCATCCTGCTAGGATAATTGCTATACTGGTACCCTCTTATGGTCTTTTACTAGGTAATAACAGTGGAACTATAGGTTTAAGAAGGTCCAGTACTTACTATAACATATATAAAGACATCCAAAAAAAAGTAATCAAAGTTGGCCGAGAAAAAAGACGTATTTCTATTCTTAATCGAATTTATAACCTTATTTACTTGTCAAGACTGTCACATCATATGACAACCATTGTTTATTTTACAAATTGTGGCAGTCACTTGTCAAAAGTTTGACATAACCGAAAAGCTTATATATGACCGCTATTTCCATCTCTCTCGTTCATAGCCAGAGTTGATGACGATTTTTTTCGGATGTCTATAATAAAATTTGTTTAATATGTCATTTCGTCAACACATAATCAATACCATTACTGTTTTAATTTAAATTTGATTTCATTTCCCACGTTTTTTTTTTTAATATTAAATATCAATTACTTTGCGCCAAAAATGTTTTAGCACAATTTCATCCCATTCTGTCGTGTAGCTCTGACTGCACCAGGCAAAAACTTCCATCGAGAACATATCGGCATTTCATATTTAGATTATATTTCGATATATATCGGGCATGCTGCCAACGTGTAACATGGCTGGCTATCAAAATGTATCGCGAAGTTTGCTACAGTTGAATACCAATCAGATTATGGATGTTATAATAGGCATCCGGTATAGTAGATATATTCGTTGACATAGGTTCTGTCATTAATTTGATTAAACGGTATTCACGTGGGTTGACTCACGCAAGCAGATATCTATCTGTAATTATAGCAAACGATTTTCCAGGAAAACTAAGACTGTATATTATCTAAAATTGGAAACAAACATTGTAACCATAAAAGGAAAATTGTAGGTTACATGAATTTGGTATTTCATAATTTTGATAATTTATATCACATTTCATACCTGAATTAAAAATTTCAAAGATTTTCCACCACCTCTAACTTAAGAATTCTAATCTAAATGCTCTAATTTAAGGTGTAACTAGGTATGGACTAGTGAACACCAATTTATGGAGGCACCGTAATCTTGGGTGGCTTTAGCCATCCTGGGTGGCTTTGGCCAATTTCTATATGACGTATACATACTATAAGGACCTCAAAACTATAAATATGAAAAAGAATTGGTCCGTCATATTTTCGTAAATCGTCTGAGAATATCCTTGTTAATAATGCGCGAAATTTTAGTCGTTATAACTTTACCTGTAAAAACGAAACTACGGCCTTTTATGATCGGGGGCTCGAAGAAAACGTTCCTAGATCTCACTAGCAGATTTCTTTTCATATCCCATCAAATCAAACTTTCACCCCTAGCCGCTACAGGGTGGCCAAAGTCGCCCATCCACTTTCGGTAGTTTTCATGGGTGACTTTGGCCGCCGGTGATTCACGTTGTTGTGGCAGTCTTTTATTGTTCTTGGTGAGTAATAAATCTATTTAAATAAATTTTATAATATATAGCACTATTGATGGTAATTTTAGAACATGGGACGCTACAAAAAGAAACACTGGGTAGTAGAAACTATTGCAATTATACAAATGTTAGGTTATAAGAAGCTGTAAGAAATATAAGAGAGGGACGAATGTCTCAAATACACGCTTCAGAAAGTTACAAAATACCAAGATCAATATTACAAAATAATCTTAACAATGTACATTAAAAAAAGTGGATTACATCAATGAAAGTGGCCTTCGTCTGAAGTAGGGATTGCAATCCGGAAAACCGGATCAGGTAATCCGACGGATCCGGCATCATAAGACATATATCGGATCCGGCACCAATTTGCTGGATTCGGTCACCGGATCCGGTGATTAAAAAAAATACATGAAACATGAATTTGTTGACAATAAAACCGACTAGTGTACGAGTAGAAGCAGAAAGTGCCTTCTCAGCCGCTGGTTACATTTGTAGCTCTGTAAGAAGTCGACTGGAAGATGATAAAATTAACACTATTTGTTTTCTAAGATAATTTTTTCAAAACCAAGTGATTTTTGTGTGATTGTTTTACTTAAAATAATAATTTAAAGTAAGTATGTTAAAAAAAGAAGTTTATCCGCTCATTATTGTGACAATTGTGCCATTGATTAAACAGATTTTTGGTGACTGTCATAATTATAAGAATGAAACTGCCTGCCGTCCCTAAATTACCGAATTATTAAGATTTCAGTTGATAAGCTTGATTTTAGTTAGAATTAATATAAGTTACTTAAAACGAGCCATCCAAAAAAAAGTCATCAAAGTAGGACGAGCAAAAAAAGACATATTTCTATTTTTAATCTTATAACCTTACTGAATTGTCAAGGCTGTTACATTATGTGACAGTCATTAGTTATTTTACAATTCTGACAGCTACTTGTCAAATGTTTGACAACAACAAAGTTTCATTTTGAGCTTCAACATAACCGCTATTTCCATCTCTCTCGTTCAGAGCCAGATTTGACGACATTTTTTTATGGATTTATAATGCAATGTAAGTTACATTACAAGATATCATTGATGTTATTTTGTGAAATTTAGTAAGTGAAACTGAACTTAACCGCCCGTCATTTCTAATTATTACTAAACTAATATAACAATTACAACCTAACTAGTTACACTAAGGGCTTATCTACTAGATTTTTATTGGGGGGCGCGTCGCAGCACAAACCAAAAAGCCAAAAAAAAAGGTCACTACAAGCCAAGGGCAACCGCATTCCAGTACGTGTACTTGCTTGATTAAATATAACCCAAAAAAAGTAAATAAAGCTGATAAGATATGATAAAGCTGTCATAAGAAATAAATTTTTATTGGATTATATATACTATTGTAATACATTCACTTGATCATCATTTATATTTAGATTTTTTTTATAATAAACACTTATACAGTTGATTTTGGAATCCGGATCCCGCCGGATCCGGCCGGATCGAAATGGGAAATTCGGCCGGATCCGACCGGATTGAAATTGGTGCAGGATTGCAATCCCTAGTCTGAAGATGTCCTTTGGTATGAATCTGAAGACATTTTAGAAGTCATTAATACACCACTACCCTCCAAAAGATGATTTTTTACAATCCATGAGATAAATAAATATAAATAAGTTTTTTTATGTATATTTATATTTACAGAGTATATATTTTTTATTTTATATCCTCAAAGAGTCTATTTTGTTTTTTTATTGCAGAATTTAATCACTTTTGTTAAGTTAAATGAATGGGCCCTAAAATTATTAAAATATTTTTATACTTTTTGTGGTTAAACAAAATGTTTGTTATTAAATTTTTGTGGTTACATTTAAGTGATAAAACAGTAGTCGGCCAAGGTTACCCAACTTTGTCTCCTTCGGCCACCAACTTTTTTTTAAAAAAATGGCATTTTTCAAATTACCACAATTTTGATTTTTGGCATGCTGAAAGTACTTCTAGTGCAAAAAGGCTTCTGGTGCAAAAAAATTAATATGTTTCTCCTATCAAAAGTTACAGTGTCCTAAAATTTGAAAATGGACTAATGCCACCCAAGTTTACGGTATAACTTTTGAGTAGGTAATATCTTCACACAAACTGAAACAAAATACACTTGACATCCACATATCCGAACTCCATATTAAAGCTTTCGATCTTATCAATCACGAACTGCTAATTTCTAAACTTAAGCACTATAATGTGTCAAACCCATTGCTCATGTGGTTTGACAATTATTTATCAAACCGTGCACAGTGTGTTAGACTAAATAATGAATTATCTAACAATCGAACTGTTCTCCGTGGTGTCCCTCAAGGCAGCATCTTAGGACCCCTACTCTTCATTATATTTACTGCTGATTTGCCAAGTATTTTACAACACCAGTGGATGATACACCCTGTATGCTGACGACACGCAAATTTATAAATCATGTAGTCCAGATGGCGCCAACGAACTAGTGAGTGAATTAAATACAAACTTGAAACTTATCTATCAGTGGTCCCAACAAAACGGTTTGACTATTAATCCAACAAAAACAGTGGCAATGTGCAGGTACCTAAGCATCAAGTAGCTAGGGCAAGGGAAAATCCAATTCGTAGACATTATGTTAAATGATACTATTGTAAAATTGAGTAATAACGCTAAGAATTTAGGAGTGATAATTGATGAAAATTTAAATTTTGAAAAACACGTGCTAGGAAAGATTAGTAGTTGTTATGCAAAATTTAGATCAATTTGGAGATATAAATATGTACTACCTCAAGAAACAAAATGGAACTTAGTAAACACAATAATATTAGTTACATGGACTATGGCAGTGTTGTATATTATAACTTCCTCACATGTGAACTAAAAAATAAAAGCAAGTACTTCAAAATACTTGCCTGAGATACTCAAACACAAATATTAGCAGAAGTGAGCACATTACTCCACACTACGTACAAATGGGCATTCTTAAAATGAATATAGGTTTTCTCTATTGTATGGATCACTTATATATAATATCTTAAAAAACTCTAGTCCATTTTATTTATTTGTATATTTAATCAGCAGATCAAATATTCATAATGTAAATGTGAGAAATGCATCTTTACAGCATTGCGAAACATAACACCTCAAAATTTCACAGTTGTTTTCAGTACACTGCTCCTACAATTATAAATAAAAATTATGAAATATTTCAGAAACCTAATCTAAGACAATTTAAGTTTTATTACAAAAACTATTTACTATTAGTCCAAAGTATTAATTAATACAAATTTGTTTTTTTTTTTGCTTATTGTTATTATGCTTTTGCTTATTGTAATTATATCTTGATTATTGTTGTTATTGTTATTATTACTGTTATTTGATGTTAATTAATTTTTATTAATTTTTTATTAATTGATTTTTAATAATTTTCTGTATGCCTGTTCTTCTATTATATATGTACATTTTTCAAATAGGTTTATATCAGGCTTTATCTGTTTGTATCCGTGTTAATCTCATTTAATTGTGTATTATTTTTTGTTTTTATATATCGTTTACTTGTATATATGTTTTAATTGTAACTAATTTGTAAAGGCAAGAATGAAAAACGGTTTTACCGAATTTCTTTGCCTTTTGGAATGCACTCATAATTTTTTAATTTTTTTTTTTTTTTACAAAAATGTAGTTATATAAATTCCAATAAACATTATTTATTATATTATTATTATTATTATATTCGGAACTTTTTCTTACGATATTTCCGAACTTGTACTTCTACACAACCGAACTTGTCGCTGTCGAATGTCGAATGTCGCTGTCGAATGAGCCAGAAAACGCTTTGCGCATGCGCCAGGTTCGGTCATCCGAGTGAAGAGAGTTCGGACATGTGGAATTTTGTAGAACGGAAAATTCGGATATGTGGACGTCGAGTGTATAATTTTTTGAATAAATGAACTTTTTCAACAATGAATTTAAGCACTTTTGTATAACTGAATATTTTATGCCCATTTGAATAATTTGTTTTATTTTTTTTTTTTCTATTTACAGCAAAATATTTTTACCAGGTTTCCCCAAAAAGATGCAAGTTAAGGTAAATCAGGGCCATAGGAAGGATGTTCAAGTGGTGTCCAGCTTATTGTGTCTTAACTTTTCGCGTGTGACAGCTGAAGAGAAGAATCGCTTCCCTTATCGGTCGGTCACGTTTTTTATGACCACAAGCAAGTTAAATCTTGCTCAAAAACTCGGAGTAGTACTCCGCCTTGATTGTGCGACGATAGATTCAAAAATTAAAGTAGGTGACCATTCTGGCTTTCATGTTCGACCTCTTTACAACCTTTCATGAATTCCTTATGCCAGGCAAAAACACGCAGTATTGAAAGTGTTTGCGCAATGAAAGAGTGTACCTCTTACTCTAAGATCACGTACTACTATATGAGTACTGAGACTACTGAATCATCTCACTAGGACGCCTTGTGACTATCCCCACTCCATACATTCCTACCCAATACATTTAGAGTTGAAATTCGCTGCGTTCAATTTTATGCGCCGAAACATAAAAGTATCGTTTATACTTAATTCATCCTCGTAAAACGTAAAACGAAATACAATTTTACTAAACTTTGTAGCGACAATGTACAATTCCCTAGAAATAATAACACACTACCCCCAGGTGAAGTAAACTATGAATGGAATATAATTTTACTTCCAATAACAACAAACTTCTTTAAATAAAATATTTTTCTAAATTCTCGAATTTATATTGAAAAAATCGCAAACACTTTTTTATCAACCATTACTATCTTGATATTGGATAGAATTGTTTAACTTATCACAATAAAATGGAAGAAGTTGTTCTTAAAATAAACGATTATTATACAGCTAACAACAAATACGATTTTGTTAAAATTCGTGGATCAGTAAAAACGATTTGTAGATCGTAAGTATAATCTAATAAAAAAAATCATGAAAAAAATTGTTTTTCTCTCAAATATTTGTCCAAATGTTGCAATTTTGCAACAACACAACGAATTTTGTAATTTCTAACCTGACAGACGTATAATATTTAATAACACAGCCTTATTACACAAAAACTTATACGAAAGTTCTCTAGAGAAAAAGAGAAAAAAAACACTGATGTTTTAGATGTTTTTTACGTTCTGATTAATAACAAATTTTGCACAAATTTTTCAACTATCATATCATAAGAAATTATCATTTCTTTATCAGCATTATAATAAATTATCATTTCTTATGATATTTCAGAGGCATCAATAAAAGTTCAAACTACCTCCTGATAGATAATGAAAACAAATATCTACCGCCTTATTTATAATATCCGCATTATTCATCTTAATTTATTGCTGCACTTAGGTATATTATATACTCGTACTTGCACTGACAGGCTACGTACACCCCTTTTTGCATGTATGTTTGCACAGAACACTTGCGGTCTATACCCTACCTTGTTTATTCGGTTTTCAAACACTGAAACATGCAGATTTATAAGAGAAAACGCTGATTTGGGTAACATGGTTGGGTAAGAACTTGGAGTTAATAATCTATCAAACAATATGCATAATACAAATTGTACTACCTGTAAAAGGATGGTAAACTTTCCTTTGTGGGTTGTAATAGGATTAGGGTTTATATCGAATAAGCATATTACATTTCCAAGGAAATTTTGTATCTAACTTTAAGTTTCGTTTTAAGTTTACTCGGTTTAAGTTTGCTGCGATATTCAACATCTAAAGACTTTTCTTAGTTACGGCAATTTATATGAACTTTGGCAAGAATTGCCCTACCCCTCAAATAAAACCTATTAAAATAAGTAGTTTACGCCACTTCTTGATTTAATAAGCCAAAATTAATACTTTATATACATTTCACGCCATCTCGAATTGGATTTGGAAATATGTGTCTAAAACTTTGGCAATATTATTAAAAAGTTTTTGCTTTACCCGTTTCAGACCATGAAATAAAAATTACTCTGATTGAAATAGTTTTCTCATTTATACATTTAGCCATTGCGTCTCTGATTAATCAATTTGTCTATATCCATGTACCTATATGTACTCGTATATTCATGTGTCAAAAGCATCTTAAACATATGCTGAGTATTTAACAACTCATAAGTGCCTTGAAATAAGTCTCGTCCTTTTTAAACTTTTAAGTGTCAATGTGTATTTTTATTACCTATAAATTATTAAGATTTATGATTTTAAAAGTAAGACATAAAACTACGATAGACTGAGAATCGTTTTATTGTAGAATATTCTTGACACCATTTTATCGGAAGGACAATCAAAATATGGGGACGGTGTGAACAGAATATCAATGACAATATATGAACATATTGGTTAGTTCAAATTGTACAGAGAATCAGAGCAAAGGTGCCAAATTCAGATACAGAATGCCATGAGGTGCGAAACACGTATACAGAATGCTCTTCCATGTGGAGAATATTGTGTATCATGTGTAAATAAATTGTTAGATATAACCTGAAATATTTATATACAAGATTGAATTCGATTAAAATATAATAAAAAAACAATTACATCCACATTTTTGTCATTATATAAGTGGATGAACAAAGATTAATCCAGAATTTACTTTGAAATATAATAGGATACTCAGATCTATTGGTTGTGTGTAAGTCTAAAACAAATTATGTCGTGTGAGTCTAAAACAAACTTCTGTATTTTCAGTAAATTACAATTAAAAATTACCCATGTTTTAAAATTTATGCTGAATATTATTATTTGTAATTACAGTACTTACTGTTAATTTTTTGAGAGCAAATGGTTATTACCAAATTATGTTGAGCACCATCCTAGATTTTCAAATAACAGATACATATCAATACAAACTGTGACGTTATTTCAGTTTCACAGTCATACATCTGCAATCTAACGTCAAATTTGAAGCGAAAACTCTAGGGTATTTCAAATTTTAATTTAAATATGTAACTCAAAAAAATGTATTATTATGTTATATCATTTATCATTTATATCATTTTTCAGAGCTAATATAAAAAAGATATTAAAAAAATGGATCCCTCAGTGGGAAATACGCCACTTTTCATCAATTTTTTCCACTCCACGCTAATGGATGAAAAGTAAAAACAAGTAAACAAATAAAATGTAGAGTTATCATCAAATATATTTACATACCTACTGAAATAATGGGCGCTACTTTGCTTTGAGATTTTTAATGGCCAATTTGTTAATGTCAGGGACGAATATTCATCTATACTTTTTTAATTCAAAAGATTACGTCTAAAAGTCTCATCACTTATCTGGATGATGTTCATAAGCCGATGGTAAATTCATTTTTAACAGGGCACAGGGCACTCACTTATTTTATTCACACTGTATACGTAAAACTACACAAAACAATGCTGTATTAATTTTTTTGTTTAATTTTAACGAATTATATCTAGTACCTATGTATACATAATATGAAAGAGCATTCTGTATACGTGTTTCTCACCTCGTGGCATTCTGTACCTGAAGTCATGTGCATTCTGATATTTGCTGATTCGCTATACAATTGGTAATAACTAGGATCGGAAATATGTGCGGCAACGCAGAGTTCAGCACTATAAAACTGTATGATAATGAATATATAAACTGTATTTTTTAAACGCCTTGTACGTTATGTATGCGTGTATTTCTTGCCCGTGCTACATACGGCATTGACCCTTTCCGAAAACGCTCCAGAGGAAGGCGTATGCGCATGACATCCCGCCGCGGGGAACGCGGGATACTCTTACACAGTTTTACACGCAGGTAGACAAACAGCCCTAGGTGCGCAATACATATACAGAATGTCATAATGCGTACGGTACAAAAATTATGTGGAAGAAGTTACAAATTTTTGTTACTAGCAAAATATTACGGGACACCCCATTTTGTCCCAAGCACAACTGAAAACATGAAAACATTTTCAATAATAAAGTATAAATGGCGACATATATGAACCTTGCAATATATTGCACACGCTTTTATTGAAGCACGTACAGGTCCGTCATAAATACAGCTGCAGTTTGTTGAACACCTCACTATATGAATTGGATTTACTTTGGAATATATAGTAGCAAAAGACACTCAAAAGGTTATAGCGAAACTTTAGTTTTCTCGAATAAACACAAACGTTCCGTCGTTTGGGCTACATCATTTTATAAATATAAAATGTTTAAAATAACAAGTTTTAATATCGAACGCGGCTAGTGAGCTTGGCGATTCGTGCATTTAACCTAAAGAACTGCATAAGTAGGGTTGTGTTAAGGTATTTTGTACAGTTAGAGAAAATATTATTTGTTCCTATATATATGTACGTCGTTCATTAAAAAAACTACTTTCAAGTAAGGTATTAATGCTTTCCAGTTTCCAGTATTTAATTACACAGGACCACAAAGTTTTTCCAATGCGCGAAATACAGGTCCGAACTACTTTATGATTTTTGGATCGAATTCACGAATCAGACCTCAGTTTTTCTCGTTTATAAACTTTTTCTTTTTTTTTCTAACTTAAACGTATTTACATGGTAGCTTTTTACACAGGCACACTAACACAAAGCCAAAGATGACTGTTCCCCTTCTACATTTTCAACGCTGAATCAAAATCGGAGGTGATCATTTACGACCAGTTTTCCCCTAGGGACAAAAATCCCTACGAAAAACACTAAATCAGACACCATCGCCACATATTTGACGAGCTGGTGTCTGTAATGTTACTGGGATGATCTAACAATAATCATAAGCCTCAAACCCGTCAACCTTACGACACACATACTCAAAACCCCATAAACTCAAAAATCTTAACCATAAAAAGCACTATATTTTGAATAAAATTGTTAGAGCGCAGTAAAAGATAACAAAAAACATGAATATGACAATAATGACTCTCAACTTCATAGTAGAATTCCAAAACTTCGTAATCCCATAACCGTATAACCCCAAACCCTTAACCTCAACCTTATAAGTAGGTTCTGCGAAATATAGGACCCAACAACGTGATAAAAGGCATCAATGTGTTCCCAATCGTAACACTCAAACCCATAGACCCGAAATCCATCGCTCTGAAATTCCATAACCCCTCAATCTCATACCTATCATTCTCAAAACCCTATATCTAGGACCTATGAATTTTAGCCTGCAGCAACCTAATGAAGAGGCATGAATGATCCAATCATATCTCTCAACCCTATAGTCCCTATAGCTGTAAAATTTCATAACCTCATTTCAAAATATCTGGAACTGAAGGTCACTATTGAATCATATTCATACTTCATCATTTGCTACGCTCTAGCGGTTGTAGAAACATATTTAGGATTTTAAAACCTTAACTTCAAGATTTTTGAAGTTATGGGGTTTGAGTGTGTATCCGTATTGTTAAAGCTTTCTTGAGGCTTCGAGTTACCGTTAGATCATCCTCGTAACATTAGGTACACACTGTCACACGCTCGTCAAGTATATGACATGGTTTCTGATTTAGTCTTTTTCATAGGAATTTTTTGTTTCAAGAGGGAAGCAACGATAATTGTAATGCATCCTTACTTAGAATTAGATTCAACGCGTTGAAAACGTAGACGGGGAAAATGGTCTTCTCTGACTTTGTGTGCCTGTTGAAAGTTGACCGTGTAAAATGTATTTTTTGAGGTTGAAGAAAAAGTAGGTAAACGAGGAAACTGAGGTATGTGTTGTAAAAAATATTCTTTGACTAACTAACATATTACAAATTAAGGCGTTAAATCTGATGTCATCTGATACTGTGTTTAAAATATTATTAAATGGTCTGTACTGAAATATCTTCGGTTATATCCACTTCCTTTGGTAACTTAATATGTTTTAAACATTTTGAATGTAAAATTTTACCCATCCAAACTCACATTGTTAAGATATTCATTGTTCAGCGGATTATCTTTATTATTATGTTTTCCTACTGCCACTCTAATAAATATTGGGAACTTTTCAGAAAAGCCTCTTTGTAGTGTCTAATTATTATTGTTCAGCTGGAGTTGGTTATCTTATCAAACCAAAGACCTCGAATTTTTATCCATCATGACAAACTCACGATAGACAAATCTTTGTTTAAATGAATGGCATATTGAACCAGGCCGTGATTCAGAAAAATCACCAAATGACTTTATTTAATTTATGCAAAATGACACAAAATCTCGTTTATTTGAAATAGTCAAAAAACTCAACAAGACTATAATAATAATAGTATATATGTAGGTACTTTAGATTTGCTATAGTTTTTAAAATTACGTACTTTATATACTTTTACTTAACAAGACTTCATAATTTTACCGCTATTCAGTAGCTCCGCGATTCTGATGGGCACATCAACTGTACTGTCTCTGTGACAGATGACGCGTATGACTGACGTTTATTAGAATTACATTTTTCTCTCTTAAAGAAAAGAAATTCCACACAAGTTCTGTTTTCTAGTTCATAACAAAAGAAGTCATAATTTTTCGCTTTGTAAAAAATAAATTGCTAAACAATACGATCGTTCTCCAGACAAAATACTAAGACCAATAGGCCTACGAGCCAGGGTCTCGCTCTGGACTTCCGCTTGGTTAATTTGTTTGTCTGTGTAACTGGGTTTAGTTGGTATCTGATACCAATGAATATTTATCTGTTTTTTGCATTAATTCAAGAAAAAACGAAATATATACAAAAGAAAATTCATACAAAATGGACGAAATTAACAAAAAATAATTGCATAACGAAGAAAAATAAATAAAATAATATCTACCTGTTTGATAAATTTGCTATCCTCTAAGTGTATTTGAAGAGTTGAAAAAATGCAAAAAATGTTTCAATCGGTGGTGGCCGGTGAAATTTGCTGGTATTTTCGTAATGAAGCATGGGGCCCACACCATATTTTAGGGGTTTTGACCTAAGTAGAAGGCTATATGTCAAAAAATCTTTAGGGCAACTTCAGGAACTTCTTTTTCCAAAAGCATATGCAACCTATATCACCGAGTAAGTCTTATTATACTTGCGATTTTTCCAAAAATTTCAACATTGTAATTTTGATTTTGTAAATATCTTCATATTAAATATCTGTAAATCTTTTGAAAAGAAAATTTTCAAAAATCGCAAGTATAAAAGGACCGTATTTACTCGGTGTTTATGAAAAAAATATATTTCGAAATATTTTGCAAACCGTTTCCAAGATTTTCAGGCGAATCAATCATATTTGAAAAAAATATTTCCCAAACTTCCCTGAATATTTTTTGCCATTTTTGCCTTCTATTTAGGTCTATTAACTACCCCTAAAATATGATGGGTCCCATGCCTTATTACTAAAATACGAGCATGTTAAATTCCACCGGTCGCCACTGGTTTCAATTGACCTGCCTCTTTCCAAAGATGGATAATTGTATATTTTTGATTTATAGACCTCCAAAGTTATGCACAAAAAGTTTTTTTAGTTATAATTCCTTTCAGTTTGGGTGCATGTGTTGAGATAATCGAAAAGATAATACTAATTCTAAAAATATTAAACACTGATTACAGGAAAGTACATGGAACATATATTAGAACCAGAATAGCACCATTTTTTACTCCAATTATACAGTATTTGTGAGGATGAAAATGCGTGTCCTCAATAAAATGACAGTAATTGTTAAACAGTTCTTGGCAATTAAAGAATTAAAGCATTGTATGGCCGCTAACACAATCTCCTGACTGCAATCCCATCGAGGGATGTTTGGACGCTCTAAAGAATTGTGTATTCCAACAAGCTTATCAAGACACTGATCAACTGCTTAAGGCTATTAGAGAAAAATTTGTTTATTTTCTTCCTCAAAGTCCATAAACAAAACTATTTTAAATTGCTCAAATTAATGGCTGCTGTTATTAAAACCAGTGGTGAATCCACTCCTTATTAGTTTTTTCATATTCTTTTGTTATAATTTGTTTTTATTCCTTTTTATATTCGTTATCTAATGCATAAGTGTTTAAATAAATCTTGAAAAACACATATCCCGAAAACGAAAAAAAAATATTCACAAAATTAAAAATAAACGTCCGTTACTAAAAGGTGAGAGTAAATTGTTATATACAGATTGCTCAGTACACATCATTTCAAATTTTAGCAAAAAAACATTGCTATATAAAACACCCCGTACAAATGTTGCTATTGAAACCCTGCTATATGTTGTATGTATGTATACCTGAAGTTGCTGAAGTTGTTCAAATGTTAAATTTTTACTTAAATTTTCGTTTGCTAAAATTTCATTGTTTGGACTCCTCATTGGATAGATGGAGGGTAAAAGGAGTTCAACACAATTGGCATTGCGTATTTTACAATCAGTGGCATGGGGGTGGTGTCAGAACTCCACCCAAATGCTCGTTCCACTAGCGCAAATAAGAACTATCCGAGGCCACTGGGCCAGTACCTTTTCTTTCTTTGTTGTCTTTTTTATGCCGTTATTCGATACTGGAAGACGGAACTACTAGTGTGAACGTGAATGAATCTTAATAAATTGTAGTAACTAGACTGTAAGTAACCTAAGAGTATTATCAAACAGTGCCTTTGTTATCTGCCTAGAAAACTTTATTGATGCAAATTTGATTGAAATAATAAACTAAATAATACGGTAAACATAAAATATTTTTCTCTCAGTGTAGTATTATCGAGAACATATCAAAATAAAAATTGCTCTGCTTCCAGTACGATTTCTTGTAAATCACCATTGTTATAGAGATGAAACTTTCACGTAAGCGCTTTAGAGTTTTCTAATTGTCTGCCGGCTCGTCGATTCTCTTGCCAAACTAAGCTCCTCCGCATTTTTATGCTGCTGCCATCGCGAGGTGTGGCATCATGGGGGCCGTGGGGTCAGCTTAATACTTTCGAGGGACGAGCGCGTTAATTCGCGGGGTGTTTCTCGGCAAGCTCCCCATACGCATGCCGGTCCAGGGGAATTAACGGCAATTTCCTTAATATGAATATATATATCATTAAGAATCTGTTGCAATTGGAAATACCGGTAAATACAAATAGTCACTCAAAAAGTCTCCATACAGTAGTATTTTTTTCAATACTCTTCTTAGTTTGTTTTTTTTTATTTACATTTAATTCGAAATATCTTTGAAGTACATATCAACAATCTCCTTAGGAGTAATAAAAATAAAAATAAAGTTATTTAACACATTTTTATTTGAACGAGAGAAATTAGACGATATTAACTATTAGCAAGAAACTATATCTTCATACACTAACATTTCTAACTTTCTTAAAGTCTAATATTTTGTACAATTGCCATTTGCTTTAATGATGGCATTTGAATTTGAATAGGAATGGTATAAGAAGCAAATGGAGTGGTAGCCGGGGTTTAAAAGCACCGTCTTTCCAGTCGCGATACCTCTGTACGCGTTGGTTCCGAGTCCCGTCCGGGGAAGACGATTTAATTGTCTCGCTTTCTCTGTCAGGGCTTGAGAGCACCCACTAATTCACTAGTGTATAGATGTGGATGCATAGATGCCAATCCAACCATGCCCTAGATTTGGTAATGTTCGGAGTTTTCTGGGTTTCCTCAGAACCTGTAAAGCAAATGCGTTACCGAAATAATCTTAAGTCGCTCCCAGTGCTGCCAGTAACCAAATAATAATAATAATAGCCACTCCTTCCCTTACTTCTCCTTCCCTCAGATCCCCGAGAGGGACCTAAGGGTTACTCCTCGGAGGAATTATAGGGTGAGTACTATTATTATTATTATTATTATTATTATTATTATTTTTGATTCGCCGACTTTATAGTCACACTTCTCAGCGTAAACGCTGGGAAACATTCACCCATTCCTGCTGCAGACAGTGATGCGATATCTCATCCCCGCCTCCAGCAGAAATTAGGCTCAGGCGAGGGGAGGAAATTAAGCCTATCCCAAAACCTTTCTTACAATGTGCAAGTTTTTAACAATATGCCTTCTGGCCATTTCTAATGACATTAAAAGATAGTCCTAATGCTGCTATGTTCTTGGCGAATCTCGTCGTCTGTACATCCTCCCCTCTGCAGATATTACTAGGGCGTACGTCTCCACTTTTTCCAGTTTCCAGGCGCTTCAGCTCGATTGACAAATTTTCGTATTTCGCGATCTTCTCCCGTTCAGTCTTCTGAATGTTATAGTAAGTGGCACAGCGATGTCTATGATGATCCCTCTTCGTTGTTCCTTGTTGATCAGCACAATATCTGGTGGTGAAGTCCACTGTTCGATCGGTGATGATTAGTCTATCCCAGTACATCACGGCAACTTCCGATTCCAGCACAGCTTCCGACATATTTGTAGTATGGCGGAGCCGTCACTAACAGGCCATACCTTTGCCAGTTGTTGGTGCACCATCTTCGCAAGTTGGTTGTGCCTGCCGAGATATGCTGACTCTGCTAGCGCGGGACACCCTCCTATTACGTGCTCTAAGTTTCGCCTGCAGATCCACATTTCCTACATATATCTTCGACGTCATCTTGGGATATGCTTCTGGTAATTCTTTGTTTTTATAACCCTGTCCTGAATGGCAGTCAGAAGCCTTCGGTTTCGGGGTACAGATAGCCGTCGGTAACCATTTTAACGAATTTTCTTTGTCGATGTGGTCTGGCTGTAACATTTTCGGAAAACGTCCCTGCAAAGCATGTTCCATCCACTGGGTCCAGAGCTCCTCTTCTGTTGGTACGTCGACCGGAATAAGTTCACATCCCAGGCTCAAAGGCGTGTGTCCAGCGTCCTCTTCCTTACTGTTGTTATTAGCGGGTCCCTGTTGTTTAGTATTTTTCTTCTTAAGGAAGCTTCTTGGTTAAGGCACTGATTCTTGATGTTCAATAGACCTCTCCCACCTCGTCTTCGAGGCAGGTAGAGTCGAATTACTGAAGAGTTCGTATGCAATTGTCTGAATTTAGTCAGAAGCCGCCTGGTAAGTCGGTTGAGCTCATCGAGGATCTAGTAACGGACCACTTGACGATTCCGAAAGAGTATATCAGCACTAGGACAGCCCACGAGTTGATGGCTTTGATAAGATTTCCTCCAGATAAAAGCGTATTCAGCAACTTTGTCACACGGCTCTTGTATTTCTCTTGGAATTCCTTCTTCAATTGTGTGTGGTTGATCCTGCCATCTTGACACGTTACACTCCCAAGTAACGTATTGTTCTTCCGGTGGTAGTTGATGAATGTCGGCATACACCTCTGGATTATTATGAGGTGCTCCCTTCACAATATTCAGTGTGGCGCACCTATCTAGGCCAAAGGACATTTTGCAGTCGTCGCAGGTCCTAGTAGTTCCAATGAGGGCCTGGAGATTTGTCTTGGACCCACTGAATAGTTTCAGATCGTTCCATTATTATTATTATTATCGTCCATTAGAGTATTATTATTATTATTAGTATTATTATTATTATTATCATTAAACCTTTTTGGAAGACTTAGTACAAGCTATTTTGCAACTTCTGGTGAAATGTTCTCTCACTCTTCTAGTATCCTATTTTTGAGGTCTTCTCTATTTCTACCCTGGTGTTTTCAGGCGACGCTTTAATTCTTCCCGCAGATGTTCTATTGGATTAACATCCGAGTAGTTTCGATGGTATATGCAGTTGTTGGTGGACATTATGGATCATCCATGTACGTACAAGCCTAGAAGTATGTTTGGGATCGTTATCTTTGTTGGAATAAATAACGCCCCTCAAGGTCAAGTTTTTGAACACTTGGTTTTAATTTATTTCTTATAATGCTTAAATAGACATGTTGGTCCATAATATCGTCAATGTAACTAAATTGCCAATCCCATTGGCTGACTGCACCCTCACAATAAAACATTACGATATAACGGTCGGGTTGCCAGAAGAACCATTAATCTTCCAGAAAAAATCGAAATTAATTTAATTAAAGTGTTATCTTTAGTGATGAAAACCAAAATTAATCTTATTGGGTATGGCAGGGGTAAAGTTTGGAGGAAAAAAATACAGCTTTGAAAATGAAAATGTTTGTCCTCCAGTGAAGCACGTAGGATGTTTTAATGTGGGGGTGCATTTCAACCAAATGGGATTGGCAATTTAGTTTAATTGACGATGTGTATGGGATAAGTTGCATTATAGTTTATTTATTAAATTTATATCACACTATTCAATATATTGAATATAGGAGATTGTAACAGCACCGGTTATCACCGGACTGCTGCAATAAATATGAATCGAGGCGACCCCCATCACATATTACGGAGTTGCCTATATGACCCCCATCACATGCATCCTGGTATGCCAATCATCATAAGCTAACGCCCTCTGTAAACTTTGTTAGTATTTCTGAACTGATTCGAAGATTAGAAAATAATTTCCTCGTATATTTTTACATCATTGTAAGAACCAGTTGTTGATATTAAAAAAATTAACTACTGGGTTATACTTAGGTTTATATTTTTTTTTTGTTTGTATTATAGGTTTATCTAAAATGGGCTTATTCTTGTTATCTAAACTGGGCTCTAGACTTCATTTGAACCGTATAAATCACCGTATTAAACAGGATTTATCCAATAATGCTGCAGAGCAAATGACCGTGCTCAGCGTGACTTTGTGCCAATCTTTTAGGATTAATATAGGGAGCTGGAGGCAGGTGGGGGTGTGGTCTTTATTCCGAATCATAGTAAAACATGTACACAACACAGCTAAATAAAATCCAATGACTTTGTACTGAAGACTCTGGAAAACTGGTTGATATGCACATTGGAGAGGGACATTAGTAGAAAGACCAAACGGCTCGGACCAATATCCATACAGACTAGAAGTGTCAACATTCCATTCCAAGCCAAGTCCAAGACAACACTCCATTACATTTCTAAGGATCGAGTATAGAGTATTCTCGAAAATAATGAAGTATTATTAGCAGCCTTTCTATACATAGAGGTGTGAGTGCATTTGACAATTTCATGAAAAGGCGGGTCGATGAAGCATGCTGCAGATTGATAGGTTACATGCTGAAGGACCAAGTGATACATTCAACTCTTATGAGAGAAACGATATCACCATGCGGATTCGTAGGTAGGAATTTTTTTCACCTCTATGATGGAGAGCTGATAATCAAGCTTACAGAAAAGCATCATATTGACGTGATAACCCTATTACGAGTCAAATTTAATGTTAGTCAGAGAGGCATACAACAGGCTCTGAACATAGTAATACATTGGACGGGTGTGGTCGGTTTTCGGTTTACAAATTAGTCTAACTAAATCTAAAATAGTGCATTTTTTCAAAAGAAAAAAAGAGAGATAAACAACAATTATGATGGATGTTAAGTATCTTGGGGTAACAATAACTCGGAACCTGACATTCACACATCAAATTGGAGAAAATATCAACAAAACCAGAGACCACCTTGCCTGCACCCACCATAAAGAGAAAAAAACAAAGATTATTCTTGACTTTGGGAAATAAAACACCTATCAGCATACATATATCTCCTTTAGTTTGGCTGATATTACAAATGTTTCGTTTTAAAGAAGCCAAGTACAGCCTTGTAATTAATTTGTTTTGAAGATCGCATATTTTTTATTATGACGTAAAAAATCGTGCTAGAAATAGTATATTGTATAAAGAGCATGGAAAGTAGCATATATAATACAACTGTGACGTTTCTCATGAGTAAATCAGACGAGTATGTTAGTGCTATTTCCATCGAGTTATGTGCAATATTTTTCCAACAGGACAAAAAAACTTTGTTTTCTTGTTTTTGTAACTTTAAGACAAACATTCAGTCATGTCACTATTTATCAGATGCCTCTTGGTTTGGTTTGACACAGCGTACGTGGTTATTTATAGTAGAATACTGTTATTTTTGAGAGAATTAATAAAAATAATGTTCTTGTTAGAAGAGCTGTTTAAATGGTAGTTATTAAAAAAAATAAAATAAAAATTGGCATTCTACTATGCTGTGCGTTAAAAAATCCTAACGCAAATGTGTGTTAGCATCTGTTTTCGCGCCCATTATTTTCAATTGTTATGCGTACTTTCTTAAGGGGTTGTGGTAAAATTATTATTAATGGCTTTTTTGAATTTTCGAATCGGTCCAGAAATAACCAAGCTACAGGAGAGAGGGGGAGGGGGTTAATCATTCTGTACGTTTTCGCGTGAATAAAATATATCTTCCTTATTATCTTAAGAAAGACTCTTTGAAGGCTTAATAGGTTTTGCAAGTTCAACATTTATGGATTATAATTTAAAGGGCGTGGGATGCCCAAATAATTTCTTAAAATTCGGACTTTTCGTTAATCACGTTCATTCCAGGCTTCTTCATATTTTTCGCCCAAGTAAGGTCGGAGTTGTCCGAAATAAGTAACAGCAACACTATTTTTTATAAACCGTTATTTATGAAACTTTTCAAAATGCATTAATAAAACTATCACTATTCATTTATACACAACCGCACTTAAAATGTGCCAGGAAAAATCGATATCAACTTTATGGTCGTCTAACTCTTGAACCACAGAAGCTCCTAGAAGATGTAATACTCGCATTAAGAGAAAACATGTGGTTAGACAGAGAATACAAGAAGCCGCGAATACAGTTAAAAATAATAGAGAAATTTTTGTTTAACATTCAGAGACATTTAATTGTACTTGTATGTGTATTTTAAAATGTATTGAAGTAGGTGGTGGACACTTCCAATATTTTAGTTTGTCATTATCACTTTTACCAATAATTGTTATTGTTATTTACTGTTGCTTTGATATTCTCTGTACCTTTTCATCTTTTAAGATTAAAAAGAAAATAACAAAAATACTAAATCAACTTTATGGTCGTCTAACTCTTGAACCACACAATAGGTTTTTTTTGCTCTGTTTTAAGTTGAATGGGTACATATTTAAGATACATTAATCTGACTTATTATCATCTATAAAGGGTGTACCTAAGGGATCTTTAATTTTTTTTGCTCGATTAATTATTTTGTTTTCGTTTTAGATTTGTTTTAACGTATTTGATTGTTTCACGTAGTTCATAAGACATAATGATTGTTATGAGTTGTATTTTTATATTAAGTACTAAACACTTTAATGTGCACTAAATGTGCACTTTAAGTACTAAACACTTTAATCACAATAATAACAGAAATGAAATTCAGTAGAAGCATATTAATATCATATGGATCCACCACTTACTGCTTTACAGCCTCACGCAACACTTGGCTTATTTTCGATACAATTGTCTATTATGGTTTGGTTAACAAGAAGCCATTCTTCTAAAATAACGTTAATTTACATTTTTCTAAATTAACGTACATTTTTCTAAATTAACAGGACCTACTGGTCCATTTTTTACTCGCCTTCCTAGACCATCCCGTACATGTTCAATGGGATTTAGATGGAACGTAATTTTCTTCAAAAAAACAATTTTTACTACACAAACACGATGTAGTTTAGCAGTATCTTCTACATAAATAAAGTCTGATCTCCTTTTATTTGCCATGAGTAAAAAAAATCGAGTGTAATACGTACCTAGTTGAGGTACCCTATCGGCACTCACGTTTTCGTTAATTAAAACATCCACTTCAACAATAAGTGGAAATGTTTTTTCCAAAGCGACAGAGGTTTTATAGAAATCGCCTGGTAAAAACTTAAACCAGAAAAAATACTTCAATAAAAATCATCATATCTCCCGAACTACGTGATGTCCTAAAAAACTCAAAAACAAAAAACAAAACGAATTAATTTTAAAACTAATGAATTCATTTTAAAAATAAATGCATTCAAAAGCCCCTTGGTACACTCCTTAAAGATATTTGAAATGTGATAAAAAGACATAATTTCAATTTAATGTATATGTAATAATAAGCCATATTAAGGCTTAATTATCTTAAATATAGCACATACACCCTTTCTACTAAAACAATCCTAGGGAAGGCGCCAAATATCGATATTTTTTCAGAAAATAATCGATAAATGTCGTTGATATTTTTAATCTCGAAATATCGATATTCGATATTTATTTCCGAGTATCGAATTCGATATTTTTTAAGAGCTTTATTATTTATTTATTTATTTATTTATTTACCAATTTTTACATGGAATGCAAACAAATACAAGATTCAAAGAAGCATCCACTAATGCCTTATTATAAGTAAGTAAGGGAAACAACTTAATAACAAACACAAGAATAAAAAACAAAAGAAAAATCTTAATAATAATAATTATATAATATGTAGTCTATTATATCTCTTAAAGGATAAGAGATTAATACAAAAAATGTCAATATCCGAGCACCAATCATTATAATTACGAGTTATTCTAGCAATTGGAGAGTTCATTCCCAAGTTTGTCCTATGAAAGGATTCACTAAAAATGTTATTATATCTAACTGTACGAGAAGGAATGTGAAAAATAATAAGAGAAAGCAAATCTGCACAATCTATTAGATTATTAAGTAATTTATATAAAATTAAAAGCCCTGACTGAATTCTTCGAGATTCTAATGATATAATGTCAAAATTATATTATATTCTATAGTAATTATATATTCCACCTATTATTGTTAGAAGCAGATTAACCAGGGACCACATCAAAGAAAGAGTGCTTCTGATGTCTATATCTGATGAATATTGGTTTGAGTAAAATTTGAATAAGAAACAATTATTTAAACTTTTGACTTTAACTATAATTGTCTTTTTTACTTCACTAATAATAAATAAATATGTATTTTAATAATAAATGAAACTAATACAACTGCCAAATATGTGGTAATTTGTTTTTCACGTTCGAATAATTTGACAATTTTTTAGGTAATCGTGCCTTGGTGTAAAAATATCGATATATCGAAATATCGATATTTTTCCCGTAGTATATATCGATATTGTCTAAAAATATCGTTTTGTGAAATAAGGGATTACAACGTCAATTTATCGTATACATAATTTGAATATTAAAAATGCAAATGCATGTATAATACCATAAATAGTATTAATTGACAACAAACAAGACGAGTGGTTTCGAAGTTCAATTGCAGTAACGTCAATGGATTAGACGACTATTTTTACATGCAAAATCTTTTGAAAGTTTACGTCCACCAGCTGGCTTATTACATACAAGGAAGGATAGATAAAACTTGTTCGGAATACTGAATAGTCAATAATGGGAAAATATAAAAGAAGGAAAATCTAATCTCCGTGAAAATCTCTGTGCCTTTTCTCATTTGCTGGGATTTCTACACTTTCCAACTGTTAAATATAAACATTCCGTGAAACTGAACGAAGATTCGTTCAAATAACAAGTTCGGAAGATTCGTTTAAAACAAAATTATACTTCTGAAAACTCAAGTTCGAATTTAATGTAATGCTTTAATTTAAAAAAGTTTTAAGGTAAATGTCCATGGAAATCCTTGCGACATGAAACGAAAGTAAAATATAAGATACAAAAAACAAAATATGTCAGGAATAAATAAGTACCAGGTCCTTAACACTGTGTAAATATTCTCAAATATGCTTTACGTTATAATTCAGGAGTTCCAGGACTAATAAATTGAGTTTTGCGAATTCACGAAATTACATTAAGCTAACACAGACTACTGATGTTTCCTTTAAACGTATTTATTTATCTAGGTACTACTATATACTTAATATCTGTTATGTCTTTGAAACTATATACAACCTTGAGAGACATAATATACTGGGTGTCTCAGCTTTTAGTTTACAGACTTTATCTGCTCACCCAGGATAGTTAGCAAAAAAATGTATATACAAAAGTTACTTGAATTCATGATGCCTATAAAATGACATATTCCAATTTGAAAATTTATTAAACTAATTGCTTATAATTACTGAAATATCCCATTGATCTGATTAAAATTACTTTTAACAATGCCTCTCAATTGTTTCAAAACTGACAAGGTAAACTGAAAATTCTTTGTATTGTGAAATAATAGCTGTTTGACTTTGAAAATCTCGAAAACGGTTGAAGATAGGGTATAGGGTATGTTACATGAAATATGTGTAGAATTGTTCGGTAAATATAAAAATGTCGAAAATATAGGGTGTTGTATTTAAAAACTTATATTGACACTGACATAACCTCAAGGTCACTAGCACATGTCAAACGGAATATGTCATTTTATAGGCCTCATGAATTCAAGTAACTTTTGTATATACATTTTTTTGCTAACTATCCTGGGTGAGCAAATAAAGTCTGTAAACTAAAAGCTGAGACACCCGTATATAATACTATACTAGTAATAACGAGCCATTAGAAGAACATCATCTAAGTTGGCCGAGCAAAAAAAGACAAGGATTGTCAAGGATTGTCACATAATGTGGCAGCCATTATTTATTTTACAATTGCGACAGCAAAGTTTCGTTCCCAGCTTCGACATAACCGCTATTTCCGTCTCTCGTTTATAGCCAAATTTGATGACGTTTTTTTTAATGGCTCATTACGTAGATACATAGATACATATTGTAACCGTAGGGTAAAGTACCCTAATATAGAGTACATTTTCTAAAAAAAAATTACAAAACCGGTTTCGCATGAAAAATCATTTAGTTTAAGAAATACGTAATGACACACAGGTTTCTAGAAAAGAGTTATATTGTTTAAAGGTAGTTACAAAACTTCTTAACTGAAAGAATATAAAATAAAAAAAAAAGTATGCTTTGCCCAATATTAGGTGACTGGGTCTCCCAATATGGGGTATATTAGTATATTGACAAATTTACATACAAAACTCACAAAAAAAAAAGAAGATTTTGTGAGTGCCTGCGCAATCTGAATGCGCCCACTTGTTACATTTGAGACATTTAATCCAATTCTCGCCCGCAGAGTCTTCAGAGAACAAGCCTGTGCAATAAAGGCACTCGGCGTCATCTTCGCTTTCCAAATTGGAGTTAGAATCTGTGTTCTCCGCCTCCTAATCCTCTGAATCATCTTCTGATGAAGATTCATGTTTAGATTTCTTGGGTTTTACTAATTTTTTGTTCTTCGTGGTATTTGCAACTATATTTCTTTTTACAGTTTTTGCACTTTTTGCAGCGTGAGATTTTTTGTGTGCATTTTGTAAAGATTCTTCCAATTGGTCTTTGTATGGCGAACTAGTTATAACCTGTGCAGATCCAGTCCTAGAGTTTTGAGCTTTAAGTTTTCTTAGGCGGTGGACTAAAATCAGCAAGGCAAAATAAATTGCTTTTTAGGTAATACCTCCAACCCCTCGTGAGAACATCCTGGGCGATTTTCCTTGTCCGCTGTGTCCACTGTTGTCACTTTAGGTCGAGGGTCTTTGTTAGTTGATTGGATGTATTTAACTTCTGCTGAAACATCTAACTCATTGTTTTCCATAACTAAAAAGTCATGGGCTCTAAAGACATTTCTGTTGCAAGGATACAACCCAGGTTTGCGGAAACCTTTTGCTGCTATTTGGGCTGTAGCTGTTCGTAGATATGCCCTACCAAACAGCTCCCCTACTTGGTAGACAGTGACAACCAGATCTTGGTTATTACGAAGCTAATTTTCGATTTCTTTTGCGTAATATGTCTTAAGTGGCCCCATAAAGGAAATATCCAGGGGCTGCATCTTGTGACAACAATGTGGCGGAATACACACAATCGAAACAAAGTTCTCGCGGGCCATGTTAATCACATCTAAATTCCTGGTATGGGAATAATGTCCGTCTAAAACAAGTAGCACAGGATCACTATTAGTTGGTTTCGTATGGTCAATAAAGTGCTGAAACCATTTTGTTAACAAGTCTGCCACCCCTGAAGTGTGACATCCATAAATTGAACCTGGTGGAGTTTCATTCATCAGTTCTAATTTCATATTCTTCCTTGGGAAAATGATCGTAGGAGGTATGAACTGACCTGCAGGGCTCATACATGTTACAACTGTAATTAGTGATCCTCGTTCTGCTGAAGTGAGGGTGGATATTTGCTTTTTTCCTTTCATCGCAAGAACTTTTGAGTGTTTATGTTGGACGGATGTAATACCCGTCTCATCACAATTAAAGAGGCTCCTCAAGATTGAGTACCATTTTTTCAAAATAAAACAAAGACCACATGAGAATTTGTACAAATTTTGTACATTTTGTACAACCAAGAATGATTTTTGTACACCCTGTTTAACCGGCCAAAATCAAAATAAAAATGGTACTCAAACTTGATCAGTGCCTGTGTACACTTTTTCCAAAAACAAATTTTAATTATACCATTAGAAAGATCGAATTTTGTACATTTCTGTACACCAAAAAAATATTTTTGTACACTTCCAAAAAATGAAAAAATCAGGTGTCTCCAAAAGGTGGTACACAATCCTGAAAATTTTTAAAACTGAAAAATTCATATGTTTATTACGTCATCATATAGAGTGGTTTTTTACTTTTTTGTATAACCAGTAATTATTTTGTACACTTTATTTAACCGGACGAAATCGAACGAAATACAAAAATGGTACTCAATCTTGAGGCCTGTGTACCCTACTAAAAACAAATTTTAAACAAGTATTGAAAATATGTGTACACCCTCTCAAAAGTGAAAACATTCAAATCTGAGACTCAATATTGACAATTCTTGAAAACTTTGGAAAATTCATATGTTTATACGTCATCACATGCAGCCATAGTACAAATCAAGTACAAAATTCGCCATAGTACAAAATTCGATCTTTCTAATGGTATAATTAAAATTTGTTTTTGGAAGAAGTGTACACAGACCTCAAGTTTGAGTACCATTTTTGTATTTGGATTTAGGCCCGTTAAATGGAGTGTACAAAAATAATTCTTGGTTGTACAAAAATGTACAAAAATCACTCTATGTGATGACATATAAACATATGAATTTTTCAAAGTTTTCAAATATTGTCAGGATTGTGTACCACTTTTGACACTTGATTTTTTCATTTTTGAAGGGTGTACAAAAATATTTTTTGGGTGTACAAAAATATACAAAATTCGATCTTTTTAATGGTATAATTAAAATTTGATTTTTGGAAAAAGTGTACACAGACCTCAAGTTTGAGTACCATTTTTAATTTTGATTTTGGCCGGTTAAACAGGGTGTACAAAAATCATTCTTGGTTGTACAAAAATGTACAAAATTTGTACAAAATTCTCATGTGGTCTTTGTTTGATTTTTGAAAAAATGGTACTCAATCTTGAGGGAGCCAATTAAAGATCCTAGAAGGGTTTTTATTAATTTTTCCAAACTCGACTTCGAAAATATCAAAAAACTTGGAAACACTTTCTTCGTTAAATCCTGTAGCCCTTGCCTTTTTAAAGGTTATGTTAAGAGTATCTACTATTATACCAATATAATATAATGTAAATTTGTAGTTGTACTTTATTTTAGACCGCAAAATTTCTGTTGGTGAATCATGTATTTCTATATTAAAATATAGTTAATAAATGTTTTAAAATATATAAGCTTCATAACTATTTGATTCTTTTTTATTTCCTGTATTTTTAAATTTGCCTTTGTTATATCAATTTATAAACGCTAAATGTTACTTTTGAGGCAAAAGTTATTGACAATTGATTTGAGTATTTGTCCATTTCTTGATTCAATCTATCAATACTTTTAATAAATTCAAATTTAATTAAAAATAATTTAAAGGAATTTAAATACTTCTTAGAGAATAAAAAAGTGAAAATTATTGTTTTTCTTTTACCAATTTATTTGAATCTTATATTTTGTTTTTTGAAAACAGTGCACCAAAACTCAAAAAAGTTGTAATTTTCACGTTTAAATAAAATCATCTAAATTAAACCTTAAATTTGTAACACATAGAACATCCCGATTTTGTTCTATATTTTGTGCGTTAAGTGGAGATTGTGGAGAAGTTCTCATTTAACGATTTTGTTGTAAGGAGGTACCCAAAAATAATTCCAAAGTACGTTATGGACCATTATACCACCAGGAACATGGCTGAAAGTCACTCAGCGAGGAGCATCAAAGATCAAAGGATTTCGCCGCTTTGTCACTTCTTTTCAATTCTGTGATGAAAGTCTCATTTTCGAAAGGCTTATTTTCTCGCCATGAGAATACAGCGGTGAAATATAGGGACTGCACTCTAGTGAGCCTAAAAGAGTGAACGGAAATTATTCCCGTTAATCCCATTACACCTTAGGTTAACGGTCCTACCGTTGGTGGTGTGCTGCCAGGGACGAGATCTAGTGGTTATCTCCTCGTCAGACCTTGAACACGTTGAGTCTTCCACGTACACGTTGAGTCAACCACACGTTCTATTTGGGCAGAGTAGAGGGCAGTCCATATATATCAACGGTGTAATAATTGTAATTTTATCGAAGATTTAAATTGTATTAAAAATGGCGAAGGTGTCGGTCGTAATTTTTTTTAAAAATCTCGTATTATCTACTAGTTATCCATCACGTAAAAATTAGGTCTAACCTCTCCCGCTTTAAACGTAATATGTCTCATTTTCTTTTCTCTGTATATTTTCTCAAAGGGTTTCTCTATACCCTTATTTTCTCTATGTATAATTTTCTGTTCTGTTGACTTTTATTAATCTGTTTATTTCTTAAATACTGCTTTCGTATGGAAGGTTACTCGATTCATTTTTAATCCGCTGAATTTTGTTTATGGCTCTTTTAGGATTACTTAGGTTACTTTAAAGATACTTACGTACATATTTTAAAATATCGCGGTATTTTTGTCAAATTGGTATCCAAGGCATCCAAGGTTTTCTTTATTTTTTTCTAAATACTTACATACATATACTTGTATGTACTTGTGTATTAGGTACGTAATACACAAGTTTTAAAAAATCTAACAATATGGCAAGTGGATATTGATTTATCTTTATCCGTATTTGATAAGCCAACACACGTTTTTTAGTAATTGCACATAGTCACAGCCGTGATGAAAAAGGACGAATTTACGTACCCCAAAACATATATAAAATATTTGGAAATTTAAATTTGCATAATAGTTTTTATTGGTGAGGAGTAATGTTCTTTAAATGCAAATTTTCAATTAAAAAGTGTATATTCATCATATGTTGCATATTACATATGCACGGCGTCGTTACTGTTAGGTATATATCACGAGTTTGTACCGTGTACAAACTTAAAATACGTACTCTAAAAATTCGTAATAAACATACACATACAAAATTTTGATATTTTGTAGGTTTTTCGTTGCAGTTGAATCATATATCTTTTGTGAAACAACGAACAGTTTATTGCTAACTGATATTTTAACATATTTTTTCGCGGGTATATCCATTCTAAACCCATCTGCACCGATCTCACACAAGTGCAGTCCATAGGCGGACATGAGAAGGCAATAGAGTATCTTAAAATCATGTATGTATTAGCAATTAGTAACACTGTTTTGCAGACTTATTAACTATTAAATTATAACTGTAAGTAAAAATAATTTGCTTACCACCCAACAAACTTTACCACTGGTTTGGTGGCTAGAATCTGGTGAAATGGTAAATAGATATATGTATATTGTTTGTTCATTTGTATAATACGAAGTAAGTTATAAAAACATTATAGATACCAAGCACAGTGGCGTAATTCGGGGATGGGAAAGGCGGTTGATTGTAAATTACATACGATATATCTCAGATTGCAGACAATTTTTAACGCACATCTTTATAACCTCCATGTAGTTTATGTTTAGAATAAAAATTGTTTGTGGTTTAATCCATTCGTTACCTCCGAAATACACCACTTTAGTAAAATATTGAATTACGGGGAATTACTCACTTAAATAAAGAAGATAGACATAAATGTTTTGTTGAAACAAACAAGAGAAAACGTTATTACTTTTTAGTTTACTCAAGCTGTGAGTGAACGGATGCAATTTTAGCTGCAGCTCAAACAAACAATATGTGTGTACGACATATTGCCCTTCTTTACGTTTCCTGAAGATTTTATGTTTATCTACTATATATTACCTAAAGTTCGTTTCTGGGAAAATAGTATGTATTTGGGGAAACGGTAATGAAATATGTAGAAAGTTACTTCCTGGAAGTTCACTTTTTTCACTGATCATTATTAGAGTCCGGAAATGTGTGCTATAACGCAGGGTCGACAGTATACAACTCTATCATAATTAAAGTAAAAACCGTATTTTTTAAGCGTCTTGTAAATTCATATACGCGTGTATTTCTTGCCCGTGCGTACTGACCATGCCTGGTAACGGACTCGCGTGTGCGCGGTAATACACCGGTGCCTTTGCGGGAGCGCTGGATAGTTAAATTCAGGTTACCATGCGTTACAGCAATCAAAGCATAATAAGAACTATTGCGAATCACTTACTTTCACCTACGGTTTTTCCACATTTTATTAGAATAAATCACTAAAAACATCAGAATTGTTCTTAAAAGTGTGCTATTTGGATATAATCTTTAGGACTTGGACTTAATAGGTTATAAAGGTCATATGCTTTATAACCTATTATACTATCTGACCTGTATGACCTGAATGATCGATATGACCTTTATGACCTCGATGATTCATAGGGCCTTTATTACCTCTGTGACCTGTATGACCAATAGCAACCATATAAGCCCAATGACGCAAATCATATATGACAGTTATGGTCATATAACTATTGCAACTTATTATCTTTTGGCATGTTTGTATGCCTGTATAATTACTTTCCACCAAAAAAAATCAGTTAATAAATCAGAGGTCATTTATTAACTTTTAACCCCTTTCAGGGGAACATTTTCCTTAACACTTATTATAAAAATAAGAGTGACTACTAGGGTTTTGGGGTCGCTGTACGAAGTCGGATTTTTCAAAAATTTAAAATGGCGGATCCAATATGGCGGGCAAAATTTTGACAGGAAATAATATTTTATGAAAAATAATTTAAAAATAATAAAAAAGAAAAAACTATAATAATAAAAAATAATTTTTGACTGCAGCTCTTGTGCTTGTGACAGCACCAACACATTTATATATAAGCATGATACAAGAGTCATATAGTTTTTATAAACAGTTAATACAAATTTAACATCAATATACACTGGAACCCCTCTTAATTCACCAAATCCGTGCATCATCACCTCACTTAAGTAGCGAAATTTAGTCTCGCTTAAGTCGCGATCATAACGTCAACTTTTTCGTGTTTTAACTGCAAAAAGAAATATTTTAAAGATATACCACAGCACTTGTTATGACGAAAAATGAGCCAACTGAACAAAAAAATAAACGTAAGTATACCCAGTCGTGGGTGACAAAGTTCAATTTTCACTTGAATGAATATTTTAATGGTTAAATATTTTTAAAAGACACCTAACCTATTTTTAAGGTTAAGTGTCCATATTTAATGTATTACACAATCATTTTTTTTCAATAAAAATTGTATTCATGCGAGAATCCAATTTCCAAACGTAGTTTTAAAACTTTTACAGGCGGCGACTTAACCTGTTACGGTTTCGCGACATAATAGGGGAAACGTGGTGAAATAAGAGGATGTGAATTAAGCGAAAGGCGAATTAAGAGGGGGTTCGAATGTATTTTATAATGATTTAATTGAATAAACATTTTAATGTGAATGGTTATAATTTATAATAATCATGAATAAATAATAAAAAATAAATAAAAAAACAGAAATCTGAAAATTTTGAGATTGTTGCAATTTTAAGATTTTTTTTTAAACTGAGCAACGAAAAATTTTGAAAAAAATATGTTATAAACCTATATATGGAGAATACGCAAAAAAATTAAGAGCTGTAGCTGTATGCGTTACCGAGAAACTGATTTTTCAGTGAAAAAACAGCATTTTTTCCTGTTAATTGTTTATAACAAGTATTTAAATAAATTAATTATTGCAATTTTACGCCAAAATTTCATAAATTAGGTAGCCAAGTCTAAAAAAATACTTGTGTACCTATAGATAGGGCAAAAGGTGTCAGAAATATGAAAAAAACGAGTAAAAAATTGGTGGGACATATATGTCCCACTGCCTCTGAAAGAGTTAAGTGTATCAAAGAATTTTCCATGAACTAATAATTTAAAAAAACGCTGAAACTGGGACGAAAGAGCTTATTAATTTAGCTCTTTCGTTCATGCATTAACCTATTGGTTCATGAATTAAACCTAACGTTTGTTTTTCCTATGAAACATTCAAACAAAACATAATAACATATTCGTCACTCTTTATCGTATTACATAATTACGATATTATTTTCTTGTTTCACTATTTGATTTAACATATTTTTTTCAATAATGCGTCAGTGTTGTCTCTTTTTTCTATAGATATAATGTAATTACAGCATGTAATACGCAACATCCCTGTATCAAATTGGTAAAGAATGAGAATATGCGGACCAGTGCGGCATACGAAAGTTACATTTTGATGTTTTCCGACGACGACATATTTTTTTAGCATACGACACATCGTTTATAACATTGTGTATTCTGTAAAGGCAATGCTATTATGGAGGAACCTTACGACGTTTTAAAACAGAGCGTACGGAACAAAATGGAAGACGGCTTTTTACAAAATATCGGTTTGAAAGAATAACATGAAGATAATTCCATAAAAAATAACAACGCCCTTAAGCCTATCCACGAAAAAACTTCAAAATAATAAATATTATTAACCGGTTAGCTGGTATTGTATTGTATTGGATATGATGCCAATTCTGGTATTGTATCGTATATGGTCGAATAGAATTACTTTCTTAATTTTCTAGGGATTTGACGAAACTTGGTATATAATAGTTTTTGAGGACACTAAATTTACAGTAAGCAACGAAAGTTATCATACACCCACTTTTTGAAGTTTGCTTAAATTCTGATAATTTTTGTATTACAGCTTCTGACAGGGGTTATAGCTTGTGATATTCTGCGTCCAATCAGTCGAAGTTGAAGGCGGTATGTCGATTGTGTGAAAAGATATCGCTAAAAAGTAAAATTTCAATGTTTTCAAAGAAACGTAAATAACTTCGAAAATAGTAAATCCCTTTCGAAGTTGTTGGACTCGTATTAAAAGAGAAATCTTCAGTGCATCTATTTGACAAACTGAATCATTTTGAAAAATTTTTTTTCCTAGACATGAATAAAATCTAAAGTTGAACCAAAAAAATATCAGGAAAATTCAAAATTCTACCATCCTTAGTATCGTTTCCGTAAAAATCACTGTTCCTGAAATTTTAATAAAACACAGAGAGATCTAGAGGGATATTAATCCTAAATTTTTATTAGAGTAATGTGTGGTGTACAGGGCTTTTTTTGAATTTTCGTGATATTTTTGGTTCAACTTTTAGATTTTATTCATGTCTAGGAAATTTTTTTTCAAAAATGATTCAGTTAGTCAAATAGCTACACTGAAGATTTATCTTTAATGCGAGTCCAACAACTTCGAAAGGGATTTACTATTTTCGAAGTTATTTACGTTTCTTTGAAAACGTTGAAATTTTACTTTTTTTGCGATAACTTTTCACACAAACAACATACCGCCTTCAACTTCGACTTATTAGACGCAGAATATCACAAGCTATAATCATGTCAGAAGCAAAAATAAATCAAGGCTGTAATACAAAAATTATCAGAATTTAAGCAAACTTCAAAAAGTGGGTGTATGATAACTTTCGTTGCTTACTGTAACGGTATGTCTGGCATCAGAATTAAAAACCCCTAGTGCGGAGCAAATTTTTTTAATTTTTTTTTATCTGGTCCGGAAATTGTTTTGATAATGTTTTTTCGGGGTTGCTCATCACAGTTATTGGAGTTTCTGAATTGCAAAATGGCAGTCTAAAATTCAAATATTTTCGGAATTTTCTCGAAAAACTCATTACGAATCTGACCGATTGTGAAAATTCAAATTGGCGAATCTAATATGACGGACAAAAATTAAAAATTTGTGCGAACCTGAAAAGCTATATGTAGGGGTTTATGAGGTCACTGATAACAAATCTGAAAATCTATTTTGAAAATCCGACATCCTGGATGAGAATCCAATATGAGAGTAAAACACTAATCACCGGCACACAAAAAAAACGTGGTCGTTACTTTTGACCAGACTCATCTAGGGTTATGTATTTCGATGCACTGAATCCGAATTTGAGGTCGGTTTAACCCGTACACCCTCAAAATTTTGAGTGAATTGCAAAAAAACGCTACAAATCGCTAAAAATGGCAAAAAATGCAGTTATGCAAGCAAGAAATTTTTTACGAACTAGATCAAGTATGTTTATTATGTATTTCGATGCGCTGAATCCAAATCACAAGTTGATTTAGCTGGTAGACCCTCCAAAGTTTTTGATTCGTTGAATTCAAATCCGAAGTCGGTTTGGTTTGTACACCCTCCAACTTTAAATATCGTAAAAAACAGTTCGCAAAATATCGTAAACAACAATACCTATCGCTTGTTCCTGTAACCAGGGCACCTCCACGTGGTGACGGTGGGCATCAGCACCGTTTGGCAGAGTCCCTGGGTTAACGGCGTGATGCCGTCATGGCAGGCACAAGCGATAAGTGTTTTACGATGCAGGGATTTGGAACCCCAGTATCGGCGGCTGGTCAGGGTGAGAAAGCAGGCCCGCAGGCATCGTCATCCAGCGACTGCAGCTCTGCATTAGTGGATAACTTGGCTTCTGTAGAGTATAATGTTACAAGAAGTTACTCCCACATATGAATAAAAGCCCACATGTGTTTTGTTATGTTTGTGGAGAATTTGAAGTATCCAAGTACCGAAGGCCTTTATCTGCCATATTAAAATCGATTTACGAAGATTGTTTCGGTATTAAAATTACGAATTGGGATGCAAACTGGCAAAAGCCAGGACATTTTGCAATTCATAAAACCGATGATATGGTCTGCACCTAGGAATCAAGAAAACTGCTATTTTTGCATGACGAACATCACAGGTTTTACCACTACTAGTAAATCAAAAATCGAGTATGCCAACGTTTATTCAGTTGTGAAACCAGAAAAAATAGTAGTTGTTGATGAACCTGTACTTCCGAACAAATGGACGTGGAAGAGGAAGAAATGCAAGTCGACGAGGTCATCCAAGAAGATAGTTCTGAAGATGAAGAATACTTACTGGATGATAAAAAAAAGCTCCTGAAACCTTCAATAAAAAAGAACTGAATGATCTAGTACGAGATTTAGGATTACCTAAAGATGGAACTGAATATTTACCGGCAGCGTTGAAGAAGAAAAATTTGTTGGCTACAGGAACATCAGATTACTATTATCGTGATAGGGAAAAAGAGTTTCGAAAATTGTTTACAGACGATGTAGAGAATTCATTGGTATACTGTTCAGATGTAGAAGGCTTGGTGAATGAATTAAAACCAAACATATACAAAGACGATGAGTGGAGACTTCATTAATTCGTCAAAAAGAAGTCTCAAAGCTGTTCTGCTCCATAAAGGAAGCACTTCCATGCGCCCATTCCAATAGCGCATTCGACCCAATTGAAAGAGACTTACGAAAATTTGAAGATGGTTTTAGATAAAATACAGTACTCGGAACACCAATAGAACGTTTGTGGTGATTTAAAAATTGCAACACTACTTTTAGGCCAGCAATCAGGGTTCACAAAGTATCCCTGCTTCCTATGTTTATGGGATAGTAGGGATAGAAAACAACACTATGTGAAAAAAAAATGGCCAAGTAGGACAAACTTTGATATAGGTACTAAAAACGTCATACGAACACCATTGATTGATCCTTCTAAATATTTGCTACCACCACTACAAATTAAGCTTGGTCTTATAAAGCAGTATGTCAAAGCTCTAGACAAAGATGGCGATTGTTTTCGGTATTTAGGAGAAAAATTTCCCGCGATAACCGATGCCAAGTTAAAAGAGGGGAATTTTTTATGGTCCACATATTCGAAGTTTATTTGAAGACCAAAATTTCATCGGAAAAATGAGTGACAGTGAGAAAGCAGCTTGGGAAAATTTTCAAAATGTTTCTCAGAATTTTTTGGGAAATAATAAGTGAGAATTACGAGAATTTGGTTGAAGGGTTATTGGAAAGCTATAAAAATTTGGGTTACTTAATGAACCTTAAGTTGCACTTCCTTCAGTCTCATCTTGACTACTTTCCTCAAAACCTTGGAGACTACAGTGAAGAACAAGGAGAACGATTTCATCAAGACATAAGTGAAATGGAGAATCTGTATCAAGGAAGATGGAATGTCAACATGATGGCCGATTTTTGTTGGACTTTAAAGAGAGAAATAACGAGAGAAAATAGAAACCCACTGCATAGTATATTCGAAGAAAAAAGAGTTCGATACAAGCGAAGAACAGTGTAAAATCAAGGAAGGTCGTTTTTTTTAATTCTAATTACAATCTATATATATTATAGTATAATTAGAAAGGAATCATGGTTTGTTTATTACTGTGAGTAAGAACAATACTATAGACATCCAAAAAAAACGTCATCAACTCTGGCTATGAACGAGTGAGATGGAAATAGCGGTCATGTCTAAGCTTTTCGGTTACGTCAAACTTTTGACAAGTGACTGTGACAATTTGTAAAATAGACAATAGCTGTCATATGATGTGACAGTCTTGAGAAGTAAATAAGGTTATAAATTCGATTAAGAATAGAAATACCTCTTTTTTTCTCGGCCAACTTTGATGACGTTTTTTTTTGGATGGCTATATATTTTTTGATATTATCTACTACTTCATGACTGTTTTTTACGGTTTTTTGCTATTTTTATCGTTTTTTCGCAATATATTTACAGTTCGAATCAAAATACATAAGAAAAATACTTGATTGAGTTTAAGTTCGAAAAATTTTTTTCGTTTCCATAACTTCAATTTTCACGATTTTTAGCGATTTTCAGCGGTTTCTTGCAATTTATTCTAAATTTGGAGTTGACGAGCTAAATCAACGTTAGATTCGGAATCAGCGCATCGAAATACATAATAAACATACTTGATCTAGTTCGTAAAATATTTTCTCGCTTGCATAACTGCATTTTTTTGCTATTTTTAGCGATTTTTAGCGGTTTTTTGCAATTTACTCAAAATGTTGAGGGTGTACGGGATAAACCGACCTCAAATTCGGATTCAGCGCATCGAAATACATAACCCTAGATGGGTCTGGTCAAAAGTAATGACCACTTTTTTTTTGTGTGTGCCAGTGTAATTTATGCGAACCTGGATAAAAAAGTAATATACAAAAGTTTTTGAGGTCGCTGATTAGAAATCAGATTTTGAAAATTCAAAGTGTCGGATCCAGTACGCCAAAAAGTGAAAAACTTCTAGAATATTATATACAATATTCATTCGAACATTCAATCTGTAATTCGAATGCGAAACCAAGCTTTTACCCCCACAGTTAGCTGGTGAAAATTTCACGACCCCAAAGTATACCGTCGACGAGATTACGGAAGGATTTTACACTCCACTTTTTTTTGTTCTTTTAGTTTTTGTATTTTTTGGTTCAGTAAAGAATTGACATGGTTCAAAATTTCACCAGCGTCCCGATTTTCCATCCTTCGGGTATGACAGATCAAAAAAATAACCTTTGATCTAAATCGAGTGAAATAAACAAAAAATCATGCAAAAAAAAACTGGTGTGAATTTATAAATAATTGAAATTATTGAAAATTTTACATGAGCCCCGCCCAATTTTCCATCCTTAGAAGGTAGTAAATAAAAAAAAAAACATGAAATCAAATTCGAGACATTAGTTTGGTACAGGATTGAAAAAACTCGAAATTTAACCCAACCCCTATTTTTCTCCCTTCAAGTATGGCAGATCAAAAAAATAATTCTTACAATCGAATTAGAGACACAAAAACCCTTGTATATAAAATGCGGAATGGTTTGGTACAAAATTGAAAAAATTCAAAATTTCGTCGCCAACCCCTAATTTCACACGTCGGTGGTAAAAAAAAACCTTCAGAATCGATTCAGTGACCCAAAAAAACCCTGTTTACTAAATATTGTATGATTTCGTTAATTACTCATGTTACATGACAATAATAACTTCTACAGTCTTGAATAACATTTACACAGAGTTGCTACAAAATTGCTGCCACAAAGAAGTGACTGAAGCTAGAACAATCAATTGTGGTGTGGTAAATACACCATACAAGACACTTTTACAAATTTTTGACGGTTTTGTATCTTTTACGGCAATTAGTAGACAAACTGATTCACTTGTTCTTATACTCGATCATGGCCGCATTCTTTTTTTTAATGGAAGCACATAATTTATTATTCATTACTATATCCATGTCCAAAGTCATCCAAAAAGAATTTAGCGATATAAGGTTTATTGTGGTTATATACAGGATGTTCGACTTATCATTCTACAACTAATATTTCTTTAAATACGGAAACTGTGAAAAAAAAGTAGTAAGTAGACTCGAAACGCTAGGCAAGGTCAAAAAAGTTAGGCAAGTGCATACGTTTATTAAGTGAAGCCGATCAGCAACATCGCGATGTTGCTGATTATCCGCCGATGCATCGGAGTAACGGAGTAACGGAGCATACAACTTCTCTCCCCCAGTCGTCTTTTTGACTGGTTGAACAATCTTGTTACGAATATGAAAAGTATGTGCTTTAGAGACACGATCGAAGTTAGTGATAAATCAAATGAAAAAAATGAATAAGACAAAGCACCATTTGCATGCTCTTTAGCAACCCTGTATATGGGGCGCTGAATATACAAGTTAACCAAGGAATAAAATGGAAATGTGCATCACAAAAAGTTTTTCTCAAACTTGAAGGATAGAAAACGTTCTAAAAAATTTTCTTTAAAAATTGTAGGCTATGTATTTATAATGAAACATTAACTTAAAGCAAGCCTACATATGTACTAATAGTTTGTGATACCAGAGCCAACTTTTCAAGGGCATGCGAGATATGTCGTTATTTTATAAAGTCCAGAAGAAGATCTACCTTTGAATGTATCTAACTTATGCACATATGTAAAAAAAACTTAAAAACTTAAGAGACACTCTTAATGTAATTTTTGTTTTGTTTATAATAAGTAATAAGCCAATGTAGGCTAATATTTTCTATATTAAGGAAATTCAATTAAAACGCTATTAGATTACAACATCCATTATTAAAGATTATAGTCCTAACAACTTTAGAAATACAGGTAACAGAAAGATCAACTCTAATTTTTCAGTATTTTCCCACTTAATTTAATTTTAACAATCTTTATTAATTTTCATTTAACTTCATCTTTAGTTTTTTATATATACGAGTATATCCAATTGAGACTGTTTTATTATTTATAAAGTAGCATTACATATTTTTTCGTGTCTTCTTATAAGTACATAAAAAAAAGAAGAAACTCAAGAAAGAATTTAACTAATAAAATATAAAATAGCATTAGTATCTAACAATAAGAGTAACATAACTAGTATTTGTATCGTAAATATAAATAAATTGTAACTCATTTTTTATTAAAACAGTTCTTAGTGCGTGTTTTTTCTCAGAGAGAGCATAACACATCTCTTATACCATATTTTTTCTTCCTTACAAAAGAGACGTTCGTCATTTATGTCAATTATGTATTTATTTAAAATTTAAGCAATGCGTACGTTTTCCTGACACCAACACGGGTTTCCCCCACTCTTCTCTTTTTTTTACTGAGATCAAAAACGTAAGCATTGGATGTATCCATTGCCCATTGCAGAGCGTATTCTCTTGTTGACTATGGCATCAACCTTAGACGACTTGCGGTTTTCTGTCTCTAGTATCTTGTCCACAAAGATAGTTTGATACATTGAATTTCTTTCGTTTCAGGTTATTAGATTGATGTCTTCGGGGATAAAAATTATAAGAAAAAAGTGTCTTATTTACTAAGTAAAGTGACTTGTGACAGCTGACATTTATTAAGTTTTATAGTTTATATATTAAGTCAATTTAGTTTATACACTAGCTGTTAGTAAAGAAATGGAATTTTGCCCCACTCTTATTCTAGAAAAAAGATTGATTGTTGAATAAAAAAAAAAAAAAATATTGTGGGGTGGGGGGGGGGGGGTGGGGGGGTTTGTTGTTGGGGGGGAGGGGAGAAGGGGGAAAGGGTTGAAAAGGGAAAAAAAAATGTTTTAGGAAAAAAAAGGGAAGAAATTAATGGAGAAGAATAATATTTTTTTTTGAGGGGGGGGGGATTAAGGAAGAATTTGAAAAGGAAAAAATTGTTTATGGTGAATACAGAACAAGAGGCGTGGGTGAGTGAAAACTTGAATGTATCCAATTCACCCATTAGGTTGAATGCATTTTCTGGGAGGTTGATGGGTGGAGCGAATTTTTCTGGAAAATGATTAACATGGGACATCTTTCAATCCTATTGAGATTCGACCTTTACAACTTTCCTTCCTTATGCATACTGAGAAGGTGGCTTCTCCTCTCATGGTCAGTCATCTGGTCCAGTATCGCAAAATTGGGGCCGGCGGAAGGGGAAGGGAGGGCCCCAAGGAGGCTCGCCTCAGATGTCCACGAAAATAGTCCCGGAGGAGCGCAAACGTTAGATACATTGGAAGGTATGGACACAAATTTCTCGTCAAGTTCTCCCAGTCAAAAAGAACAATTCCTTAAGTTTCAGGTTAATTTAGACATTGGGTATATCTGATCCAAGATTTGATAGACAAATTATAAATGAAAAATGTCACACAAAAGTTACAACTTTGGGAATTGGGCCTACACGTTTTTGGGTTGGGTCGGCAAGGGAATACTCACCGATCGACAAACGAGAATTTACAATTCTTATTATAATACAATTTGAGAACTTGGACGATAAATGGTGTTCTTTTATCATTGACCTGGTGCCCGCTTGGTGGGCCTAACTTCTACACCGCCAAAGAATTCCTAACATGTTTTGGTACTGGAACAAATTCCTGTACATGGTGAACTAATTCAACTGTCGCTTGTCCATTTTTTGTGGTTGGGACTAGACATATTGGTGTTTTGTGTTGTAAAACAATTATACAAATTCTGATTTGATTACATGAAATGTATTAAGATGAACCCAATATTTCTAATTGCCAATATATCAAACAAGTTATTTATGTTAAACACATATTTGTTAACATTAGTTTTAAACCGAACTAAAATATTCCTCCAATATTTTATTTGTTCCAGGTAAATAAACCTAATGAATATTGAAAGCTGCGTGGAGAAGTAATTGTGAACACATTTCGTAATTAATGTTTAAGAGCTTAGAATCTTAAACCCTTTTGAAGTATTTGTTCTTAATCGCGTTAAGAATATTACATTTAAGAACATCTTAAAAATTTGGAATATCTTCAATAGTTTTATTTCAAACGCATTATTGGGGGGTGATATCTAAATTAAAGTGGCCACGACCAGAGATAAACGTCAAGTAAGAAGTTTTCTTGGACTCTGCACATACTATAGGAAATTAAGGATGTTGAAAAATTGCAAAACCTCTGGGGGGGGGGGAAAAAAAGGGGAGGGTGGGTGGGGTAGAGGGGCGGGGGGGGAGAGGGGGAGAGGAGGGGGGGGGCCACCCACCACCCCCCTATTCACTGGGAAAGAAAATAATTTTTAAAGAAGAAAAAGCCCCAGGCACCGAAACCCCCCCTTACCTTTAGAGCGAAAAGAGGGCCTAACTTCAAAGACCCATTCTGGCAGACCCTAAACAAGATGGAATGTTTATTTTGGATTGTGATACCTCTCAACATGGAGTTGGAGTAGACTTATTTCCCAGGTTCAAGATAAAGAAGAAAAGGTAATCGCCTATTTCAGCAAGACACTAGGCAAGGCTGAAAGAAATTACTGTGTTACGAGAAAAGAATTACTGGCCATCATCAAATCTTTGGAGCATTTTCAGTTACCTCTATGGAAGAACACTTTCTAATTAGGACAGATCATAACGCCCTCCAGTGGATTATGAATTTTAAGAACCCGGAGGGACAAGGTTGCTAGATGGATGGAGAGACTACAACAGTATAATTTCAAAATAATGCACCGGAGTGGAAAAACACGTGGTAATGCAGACACATTATCGAGAAGACCGTGTTTAGAACAGAAATGTCGCTACTGCCAGAAGATTGAGACGAAAGAATCTTCATACGAGGCCTGTAATGAACTGTTAATGGCAACAACAATACAGGTTGAAGATGAATGGTCCTCGGAGGAATTAAAGAAGAGCCAGAAGAAAGACAGTGACCTCAAATTAATCCGGAACTGGGTAAAGAATGATGGGGGGAAAAAAGAAAAATACTGGGCTCATGGAATGAAAAAGGGGGGGGGGGGGGGAGGGGGGGGGGGGGGGGGGGGGGGGGGGGGGGGGGGGGGAGGGGGGGGGGGGTGCGCGGGCCGTCGATGGGGGAGACCAAAAAAGAAAAACAAAACAAAGGGAAAAAAGAGAAAAAGAGAACAGAGGGGGGGGGGATTTTTGGGGGGCCCCGGACTTCCTTTTGCTTTGAGGGGGGGATTTTGGCTGATTTTATTGGGAAACTGGGACGGAAAAATTGGGGATTGGGGATATGGTTTGTGCTCTGCCAAAAGGGGAAAAAAAAAAAAAGGCGGGGGAAAATGGGGGAGTACTTATCCGGAGCATCCATTCAAAGAGAAGGGTAGCAGTGGACATTCTTGGACCATTACCTGTAACCGACCGTGGCAATAAGTACTTGATGGTGGTAATGGACTATTTCTCGAAAAGAAAAAGGCAGTACCCCTTCCCAATCAAGAAGCAGAAACTGTAGCCGAAGCGTTCATCGAGAATGTCATAGCTAGACATGGAGTGCCCCTCGAACTGCATTCCGATCAAGGAAGAAATTTCGAATCAGAGCTGTGGCAAAAGTGATGAAAACAATGGGCATCAAAGAAAACCCGAACAACTGCGCTTCATCCCCAGTCGAATGGCATGGTTGAACGCCATAACAGAACCATATGCCACTACCTGTCTAAATTCGTGTCTGAAAATCAAAGGGACTGGGACAAATTGGTGCCTCTGTTTTTGCTGTCATATCGAAGTTCCCAGCATGAGTCGACTACCCCACTCCGTCTATGCTGACCTCTGGAAGAGAAATGAAACTGCCTACTGACCTCATACTTGGCCTTCACTAGAGGAAAATCAGGAACGATCTCTGCCAGAAGTTTGTAGAGAGAGAGAATGGACCAGATCCACCGATTTGCCAGGGGGGAGAAAATGAAAATTCACAGCGACAAAATGAAGCAGCGTCTCGACACTACATCAACAGAGACTGCATTTAAACCTGGTGATGCAGTATGGTTGTACGCGGGGGGGAAGGGAAACAAAAGGAGGAAAGGAAAAGTCAAAGGGGGAAGGAAGGGGGTCAGAAGCTTCAGAGCAACTGGGAAGGCCCGTACACCATAATAAGGAAAATCAACGACCTGGTCTACCGCATCCAGCTATCTCCAAGAAGCAAGCCGAAGGTGGTCCATTTGGAGAGACTCGCAAGATATACAGGACATAATCCACCCGATTGGTTTGTTGTCGAAGATCCGCCGCCTAGGACTGAAGACAGTGTTATTCGGGACGAATAACCTTAAGAGGGGAACAATGTGACATTTGTAAAAGTGACATTTGTGACAGCTGACATTTATTAAGTTTTATAGTTTATATATTAAGTCAATTTAGTTTATACACTAGCTGTTAGTAAAGAATTGTATGGAATGTCATATTAAATATTCTAGATGTCAAACGAATTTTCTAGAAGATGTAAATATTATAAATACTGGTGTGGTTGCTAGGAGTTAGTTAGTTGTGATTTGGATGTAACAGAGATAAGGTCGACGAATTGTAAAGTGTTAATAAACGTGTTTGGAATTAAAGGAGTGAATCATTTAAGGAGAAATACGTAACAATATGATAAAATATTACTTATTATAATACAATTTGAGAACTTACTTCTGGTACTAATACAGGATTTCATCGCTTTCCATTTTTTGTGGTTTGTAAGCTTGCACAAAGATAAGTTAATTACATGAAATATATTAAGATGCTTCGCAATATTTCTAATCACGTTTATGTTAAACACATATTTGTTAACATTAGTTTTAAGACAATAAATTATTAATATTTTATTTGTTCCAGGTAAATTACCTAATGAATATTGAAAGCTGCAAGTAATTGTAAGTAATAATATTATTTACTTAGAATCTAAAACAAGTATTTGTTCTTAATTAAGAATATTACTTTAAGATTAAATGAAATTAAATTTTATTTCAAACGATTATTGATAGCTAAATTAAAACATTCGTTGAAAAAATAATATGCAGTCCTAAATTTATAATTACTCCCTCATAATCCCAAATTTGGTCTGTATTGAAATTACATATCGGATGGTCCAAAAATTTCGGAACGCCTAAAAATTTTGGAAAACATACATGAAATCGAAAAATGAAAAAATACAGGTCTAATGTTTTGTTTAAGTCTTCTAAACTCAGATAAAATTAATCCACTACCGCCTCCCCAAATGTTGCGAAGCTGGGACAACATCGTTTAAAACCTATTTTTATTGCACTTTTTGGATTACTTATAAAAAAAGAACAACGTACATTTGTGACATTTCCCCAGTAGAAAAAATAAGAGGGGTTATATCAGGTAGCCTTGCTCACCACTCTACTGTGTATCCATCATATGCATTGTTTATGAGAATAGTTTGTATTCAATTAATAACAATAATATTATATAAAAAACTTAAGGTACAAAATCCGAATTTGGGAATTTGGGGCAATTTTTTTATGAATGCTTTGGAAAAAAAGACTGGTGGTTGAATGAGCCTGGTCTGGAGGTCTGGAAATTTTGGAAATTAAAATAAAGTAGGTTAAATTTATAAACTAATTTATTTAAGTAATTAAATATGTAAATATTTGAAATATGTATTATATGAAATACGACGAGATTTGCAATTGTTTTAATCGTTTTTTTATTAAAGCGAAAATTGCCTTAATTTTGAACGTTTTATTTTATTGAATTTTAATGGATTAAGTGTAAAATGTATTTTCACTCTTAGAGAAGTAACTTTTAACAATATCCACTGTGAATATAACAATCAGTACAATAATATATGTTATATTATTGAGGCTCAACATCACATATACACTATTGTTAGTGGATAGAAAAATACAACAGAAATCAAGAAACAACACTAATCCGAATCGGTTCTGTCTGGACTGCTGAGCCGAAATGTTGTTAAAATATGCGTTTCTTGTGACGTCTTATTGTAGCTCATTAACTAGTGAGCCTTAAATTTCACAGTTTGGTATGTATTTCACAGACCCGATATGTTATACAAATAGACGTATAATATAGTTAGTACCTTAACGTAATGCGTGTTGAGTGAATATTGCTAAAGTACTTAAATATAGGATTATTATTATTGGAGTCTAGAAAAGTATGCTGTCACTATACAGCTCTATGACAATTGAAGTATAAACCGTATTTTTAAGCGCATATTTCTTGCCCCTGTATACGTACGCCACTGACCGTGCATAGAATGCGCACTGGACTCCTGTCTGCCAATGCCCGTTCAGGAACACGGGACTTTTACATACATTTTCTCCATATAAGAGCGAGATATTCCGATGTTGACATGTGTGAATGCAGTAGTATTCTACCTGCCGTCGCTGTCAACGGGTCGACCGCCGCATTGAACACAATTTTTTGATAATGTACTGATGTTAGTGATACAAATAACTGTGTAAAATTCGTGAAAATAATGTGCGTGGTGTGTCGTTCTCTGTCCATGTGAACCATTTTGAGTTTGTACTTTAACTTCAGTAGATGTAGTAACAGTTGTCAGACGGCAACGCAACACATCTGCAACTCGCTTAGAACGTGATGGGGGTCGCCTCAATTCATATTTATTTCAGTAGTCCCGTGATGGCTGATGTTGTTATAGTAGTAGTGTGATATAATGTCATAATTAACTATGACAAACGTGCGGAAGGCTACTAGTTGCTTTCGTCTATTACATTTACGATGCGTACGCCACCGTTGCTTATTTATTAAATAATTAATAAATAAAATGTTATACACAATAACATGAATAAAACACAGGTGTCTTCTCAAAACAGTGCCAGTTATGCAGCACTGCAGTGTAAACTTAAGCTTCATAGAATACAATCCTTCCGGAATTGTGTTTGAAGACAAACTTTTCCTCGTGTCGCATGTAACTTTGATTCTATCCCTATAAATAAACGTGAAAAAAATACCATTACGGATTTTCGTGCCATGTCCGACATCTCGTCTCACGTTGCGCTTATCGCGGTTATTAAGGGCGGCAACAACCGCAACCCGACATCGGCGGACTCCCCATTTATTTGTCTTTTATATTATTTGTCTTTTCGAAACCTGCCCCTACTGCGAAACACGCACAGCGCCTCGACGACAATTCATCGGCCTCGCCATCTCCGGGTTACCGACCAGATCGAAACCGACACCGAACCGAAAGCTTCTGCTTTATTGTTATGCCTGGCTGCACACTCTCGCCGAGCTCGCTCGGAGTAGATCTCGCCGAGCGATTAGTAGTCCAGTAGGCAGGGAGCTAAAATCATCAAAAACTGTTCTTGAAACGTATAGGGCTAGTTTTGACGGTCTCCTATGTATTTTTTTTGCGTAAAACACAATGCGCAGGGTCCGTAGAGCTGAAACCGTCCGCTAATTTTTTAAATTAACAATTTGTGAAGTAACATTTTCGCTTATATCTCCGTTCCTTGGCATATTTTATATAGCATATGCATATAAGAAGTTGTAGCCCAACCCGAAGTCTCCAAGTGCTATTGTTAACTTGCAAATGACTGCTGAAGTTGGAAAAGTGCTTTTTTTTCACCATTTTTTTATTTTGAAAGTAGGGCGACTATGATCATGAAATTTCTTGGAGGGACTGCTGTTTGTAGTATGAAGTTATAAAAAAATTTCAGCTCGATGCGTTAATAACTTTTCGAGTAATTAACGATCGCATTTTTTTGCAAGCCTTAATTAACAATGACGCCATTTCTGCGTTTATTGTACGATATTGACCGGGTTGAGCTAGAAAAATCATAAATATCTTCAAGTTTGCGAGACTTTTAGAAATTTTGAAAAATATTAATGTGGGCCAGTTTTATAACGTTTTCTACGCGACTACCTTTTTTAACGAGACATATATATTGTTTTAGCGTTGCCGCTTCGAAATTCTCGGAATTGTGACTATAATATTTTTACGCCCATTTTTTGTTTAAAATACGCGTCTTGAAGTGTACTTTCAACGTATTATAAAAAAAAGCGGTTTTATTACTTCATAGTGGCGGTGCGTGATATTTCAGTTAGCCATATCTTGAAAACGACGCATGGGACCCACTTCACTTTTTAGGTGATGACTATACACCTCTTACAGAAAGGATTTATAGTGAAAAAACCGTCAGCAAAGTTTGCGAAAAAATTTTCAAAAACAGTGGAGCACTCCCTGGGTTCTCAGTAACGCTCTGTGGAATATTTGCAGTTTATTTTTTTTTCATAATCTAGAAACAAATATAAGGAGACGTTTTTCGATTTGTTGCAAAATATTTTTTTTTCAAAAAGTTATGGCCATTTTAATTTTAATTTTATAGGAACATTTTGTTTCCCAAAATTAAAATGGCCATAACTTTTTTGAAACAAAAAATATTTTGTAACAAATCGAAAAACGTCTCCTTATATTTGTTTCTAGATTATGAAAAAAATATATACTGCAAATATTCCACAGAGCGTTACTGAGAACCCAGGGAGTGCTCCAGTGTTTTTGAAAATTTTTTCGCAAACTTTGCTGACGGTTTTTTCACTATAAATCCTTTCTGTAAGAGGTGTATAGTCATCACCTAAAAAGTGAAGTGGGTCCCATGCGTCGTTTTCAATATATGGCTAACTGAAATATCACGCACCGCCACTGCTACAAACAGCAGTGCCTCCAAGAAATTTCATGATCACAGTCGCCCTACTTTCGACGTACAAAAATGGTGAAAAAAAAGCACTTTTTCAACTTCAGCAGTCATTTGCAAGTTAACAATAGCACTTGGAGACTTCGGGTTGGGCTTAAAATTTTGGAAATTCAATAGGCTACAACTTATTATAAGCATATGCTATATAAAATAGGCCAAAGAACGAAGGTATACGTGGAAATGTGAAAAAAAAGACGTTTTTTTTCACAAATGGTTAATTTAAAAAATTAGCGGACGGTTTCAGCTCTACGGACCCTGCGTATTGTGTTCTACGCAAAAAAATGCATAGGGAACCGTCAAAACTAGCCCTATATGTTTCAAGAACACATAAAAATATCTGCCTACTGGTCTGTAGGTAAAGCGAGCGTGTGTGAGTGCTTGAATATACCGGATGTTCCGGTATAAATGGACCCCCCCCCCTACCTTTTTTATTTGGCTTTATATAAAAAAATAAATACAAAGGAGCACGATGTTAAGTTTTTCATGATATAGTTTTCATGTACTTAGGGTGATGCAGAAAAGCGTAATAAATAAAAATGTAATTTGTTCTTATTGAATAGTACCCTTTATATTATGTCACTAAATAATAGGGCTCATCTCCGTGATTACGAATATATATAGTTTATTATACTTATTTTTAAAAAACTCTCAATTTTACATGTTGTATGCATATTCAAGATTGCACTTGGAATGGTTCGGATACCTCTTAAGATTGTTGTCAACTTGTCAAAATTGGCTGAATTATTCTATAAGGGATTATTGAATTGAATGAATATTCAATTGTGTCCAAATTTTGGTGAAAAGTCTTGCAAAATAACTTTGAAAAGAATACAGGTGTCATTCTTTTAAGCCTTGTCGAGTCCAACATGTAACCCAAGCTACCTAATAAGAACGTTTGACATAATTCAGAACTACGTATGTTGGAAAAAATTAGAAATAGGTCCAAATTTCTTCTATAAAATGTTGTGGAGTGATGCACTGCAGGAATTCCAAATAGGAAAAACATTCATTAGTACATTTGTTACAAATCCCGAATTTTTTTAGGTGAAACATTCTGGCCTCCGAACGACATTGAAAATTTAATCGATGAATTACCTTTAACTGAAGCGCAAGAAATTGTTTTTCAGCAAGATGGGACACAACCCCATAATGTTGGTTTAGTGACAATTTTTGAAAAAATGAAAAATATTAAACGTGGATTGGAAAACGTGAAACAATTAACTGACCGCCGAACAGTCAGACCAAACCTCAAAGTCAGACCAAAACTCTTGATACCTTATTAATGTTATTTGAAAAATTATATACCGCCTGTGTATAGAGATACGGTAGTCATTTTCAGAATCTGAACAAATTGGAATAACAATATGTAATTTTTTTAATTTGCTTATATATAATTTTCAAAGTTTATTCTTTTTTAATAAACTTTTCTTTTACAGGAACTAAGTATACATTTTTTACAGTTTCACAGTTAAAAGTGATTTTCAGTGTTACATCTACTAGGTTATGGAGTAAAAGCAAGCAAATAAATTCTTAGTTCTTAGATTTTGTGATATATCCAATTGCAAGCGCATTCTTGAATCCATTGCATATTACACGTAAAATTGAAATTTATTTGTCGTTTTTCTCGTTAGATTTTTAAAATAAATATAATATACTGTATATATTCATAAAAAGGGAGATGAGCCCAATTATTTAGTGATACTATACAGGGTGTTCCATAAGAAAAAAATACATTTTTAAATATCACTCTTTTTGCAACACCTTATATACATGAAAATTATATCATAAAAGACTGAACGTTATACTCTACAACTTTTGTATTTAACACAATTTTTGCACTATTTATATAATGCAAAATAAAAAAGTTAAAGAGGGGTCCATTTATAGGGAAACACCCGGTATACAGTCGACGTGGCTCGGCTTCAGAACAGTTATTGAAACCGCTCAGTTCCATTTTCTATTTAGTATTGTGGAGTAAAATACATACCAATATTTCTGTTTTAATTTTAATTAATTAATTAATTTTTAAATACAAAAAATATGTTTTTAACACAAAGAAAAAGGTTTATTTGAACCTAATTCAAATGTTTGCATGGAAAGAGTATATCCTGTATTTTTAAAATAGACATCATCAAATATCATCAAATAAATTCATCAAAACAAATCATCAGTCAAATAAATTTTTAAACAAGACCATTTATAAGATTCCGAAGTTTGAATTTATAAGGTAATAAATAATCTGAATATATTTTGTGTCGGAAAAACTATTTGTTTATTTTAAAAAATTCTGTTTACGTTAAATGTCAACGACAAAAATATTGTAACGTTTTGTCCACTCTGGGTTCGTTTAGGTGTGAAAAATTAAACACGTCCTTTTAAAATACAATTTATTTTAGGAAAACACAATAACGAGTTAAACTACTAAATTAACACTAATACTAATTTATGTACAATAATTTATATTCGAATTTATATAAGCGTACATTTTACAAACGCGACCAGTACATATTTATTTTAGACTAACTGTTTTGCCGCCGCTGCGGGTTATATAGTTCCCGCCCGTGGCTCGAGGAGGCTCTCGTAGCCACTAGGTTTTATCGAGTTAATTCGCGAAGAAACCGTCGCCACGTCACAGTTTTTAAGGTTTTTTAGACTGACCTGGCGGTGACTCATGTTGTTGACGTTTTGCCAGAATATACTTTTCACATAAGAATCTTCATTGGTTTCAAAGAAACCCTCTGTGTTCCAAGTATGTATGTATATACTTCACATTATTTAATAATTGGCTCGGTCCGCCATAATTTTTGAACAATTAAAAAGCTTTAATTTACGCTTTTAGCGACAAAAATAATGCTTGTATGTTTATCCTCGAACGAGGTAATTGAATGCGCTCGCCCACTGTCGCTATCTCGGGTTCTTTGACTTGCGGCCAAAAAACCGACTTTATGTGGAGCGTTACCTGCCGTCGCTGTGAACGGATCGACTGCCGCATTAAAAATAATTTTATGTTTCGTAAGTGACTAACTCGTGAGTTCGTATAGTGTATTTACATATTACCTGAATTTGTTTGGATTTTCTCAATAATGGCACAATAGTCACCATTTGTGAATAGACTGGAAAAGTTTATTGAAAATTACGACGATTTAAAAATAGACGGATCACATATTTTATGTATTCCTTACAATCGTCGATACATATTTCGTAGTCGCCAAGACTGTGAAAGGCATTTAGATTCGAATATCCATCAACAAAATATACCTGGCGCTGTTAGAAAAGAGGAATTTTGGTTTGCTCTGTGCGTAATGTTTTGCGCATGTAGCCTTTCGTGGAACGTGGTCGACAATATTTACTTTAGACGTTTTTTTGCCAAATATGTATCCAATTTTCCATTGTCTAATAGTCATACATTGCGTAAAACATATTTACAGAAGAAATATCAACGTGTCATGGGAAATATCAAAGAAGACATACGTAATAAATTTCTGTGGCTGACAGTGGACAAAACATCAGATTTTCGCGGTAATAAAGTCGTTAATGTTCTGATACGAATTTTATGTGTTTCAGATATTTCGCCCCCCAATATTGATAGCTAGTAAAATGGTTATGCAAACAACGGCCAAAAGTGTGGAAATAGTAGTAACACGTACATTGTCAACTCTGGCTCATACGGAACATAGTTTACTGATATATTGGTATTACACCTTAGCACAATCCACAGAACGTATGAACTGAAAATGTATCCAACTGCGCAGCCTTTGAACGGTTTTCTCAATGGACATCTACAATTAGTGCGGAAAGTTTGCAGTGATTTTCTTTTGTTAGTTGGCCCGTAGGTAATTGTAATTGGCTAGTGCGACCCTGTGGTGATCCTCACTTTGACGATGTCTGTAATGACCATTAGGTCATCGTCATCAATATGTAGATATTTTATCACAAATATGCACTGTTTGAATCCCCTGTACATGGAATGTTCGATAAAAATATTGAGTACCACTTTGAATGAAATAAATATTCTAATGTTATATTTACATCGTACATATAAGCACATATTAAGCTTGCAAGGGAAACGTGAAAAGGCTATTAAAATTTAAAAGCAAACACGTGCATGAACTGAGAGCGTCCCTTTTTTATAATGACTAAACGCTTTAAAATTGCCGTCGTTTTCGTCACAGCACGTGTGCGGATAACAAAAAAATTGACAATTTCCCCCAAACGTATAAAAAAAATTAACGTATCGGTACTGTCACTGACAAATTACTGTGATATATCACGAGCAATTCAATCGATTTCCAGGGACTTTTGCTATTTTTACTTATTGTAAGAACATTTTTTTCGTTTGTTTGACATACACTAGGTCTAACTTTGAGCACTGAAATAGTTGTACTAGATGATAAACGTTTCTGTATATAAAAGTGATGAATAGAAAATGCCTTTTCTACAGGCATTCTATCTAATTTTTTAAATGGTTATCAATTTAGGGTCCTGAAAGTGTGCCATAACGCAAAGTTAACTGCGTTCAACTATCCAGAGCTCCTGCATGGAACCGGCGTATTACGGCATATTATGATTCCCAGCACGTTACAAGACACGGTCAGTGGCGTACGTACATGCGGGCACGAAATACACCCTGTTTTCATACAAAAAGGTCGCTTTTTAAAATTAATTTAAGCTAAGTTGGCAGCCTTGTCGGACCTACCGGAATATATCTAGTCTTATCTATTTCAGACACATGGCGATATCCCCTAGGCAACAACACTATACCTCTCCTTGGCAAGATACAAGCCTGCATGCTCTTTTTCGTCATTCGTCATTGGATATGTCACACTTATGAGATCTAATAAGACCGATACCCGGATATGTTACTTTTAAATGGCGAACGGCTATTGCGGATGGCGATGTGTTTCCGGAGAGGACATATGATAATTGCCAACTGTGTCGGACCTAACATAAAGTTATACAGTTTAACATTTATTGACTGATTTACAAGTTTCGTAATTGAAGGGACATAAGAACACATCTCCAATCACATTTTTGTTGTATGTAATCTATGATGTTCTTAGAATTTAGAATATGTTTAAAACGTATTCTAAACAATACTCTACCGATTAATTTTATATCAGCAAGTTTAAAGCAGACGAAATAAAATGTGGTAAATGACACGTTGCAGGAGAATGAAGAAAAGGATAACTGCGGGAACATTCTCCCTAGTTCTAAATGTGGGGCAGCAGATTGTTTTTATAGCAAGCTGCAGTAGGAACCACGCCATTCGGTTTCCTCCACATCGATTGCGATCACCATTAGCTAACCTGCAAATAACGTCGTTAATGTTTATTCTTTTCGCGCGTTTCACATGGTTAAACCACAAATAGTATTATTAATCAAACTTCTGGTGAAATAAGTCAATCGAATATTTTTAGCTTAAATTATTCTCACTATGCTTTGCAATATGTTTTTCAGTCACTTTTTAAACAAAAGATTTTACTTATAAAATATAAGAAATATAAACGTGTGCAAAATATAAATCACACTCCTTATTAAATAGTTATCATC